>CAXKWD010000187.1:0-103544 GCA_964059195.1 Ectobius pallidus
TGTTCCTTGTACAAATCTACATTTCTTTACCAATTTACACGGAATTTTGCACACATACCTAGTTAAGCCCGGGAAGTAAAGCGGCCAGTAGTAAGAAAGTGGTACATCGACCATGAAAGACCACATTTTTTTGGCACCTGGCCATGTGGTGGCGCGGCGCATGTGTCATGTGTCAGTGACCTGAACTGGTTTGTTCAAGGTTATCGCATTGTTTGGTTGGAGTACGAGTTGGGATATCATTTAAGTTAATTTATATGAGCAGGTGTGCATGTTGACATTGATGGATGGAGTAATTGTTGCGATGTATGTTAATTTGGGCGTTGCCCGTTATGTCCGTATTAGGATGCTTATAAGAACAAGTTGGGATATCATTTAAGTTAATATATATATATGTGCAGGTGTTCATGTTGTCATTGATGAATCGAGCTATTGTTTTGGGCGTTGTCCGTATGTGACCTAAGCGGAAAATTTATGATAGGCGTTGGCCGATGTATGTTAATTTGGGCGTTGCCCGTTATGTCCGTATTAGGATGCTTATAAGGACAAGTTGGGATATCATTTAAGTTAATTATATGTGCAGGTGTTCATGTCGGCACTGATGAATGGATCCATTGTATGAAGTTGTTGCGATGTATGTTAATTTGGGCGTTGCCCGTTATGTCCGTATTAGGATGCTTATAAGAACAAGTTGGGATATCATTTAAGTTAATATATATGTGCAGGTGTTCATGTTGTCATTGATGAATCGAGCTATTGTTTTGGGCGTTGTCCGTATGTGACCTAAGCGGAAAATTTATGATAGGCGTTGGCCGCAGCGGATGATCAAGATTTATAAGGAATAGCAGGTGGCTGAGTATATGTTAATTTGGGCGTTGCCCGTTATTTCCGTATTAGGAGGCTTATAAGGACAAGTTGGCATTGACCTAAGTGGACTTGTTCAAGGTTTCTGCATTGTGTGGTAGGAGAATAATAATAATGGTGGAACGAGTTGGGTTTAATTAATGATAGGCGTTGTGTGGACTTGACAGATGACCATGTCATGTCTCCTAGCGATGTGTAATAAATAAGGGTGTGGTCGGGACGCTTAGGAATGGAGTTTTCAAGTTTTAACTGTCGGCAGGTGTGTGAGGCATATATATAAATAGGAGCATTCCATGGCTTCTGCATTCTCACATTATAAGCACAAACACACACACACACACACATATGCACATGCACAATACACAATGGTTAAGATTAAATAATTTCTACATATTATAAGCGTGTGCTAAGTCTGTACATAGGCCAGTCCATACAACACTATCATAATGGAAAGATTTAGCTGCGAGCATTGTACTGCATCATATAAAAATAGCACGTCTCTAAGAAGACACGAAAGAGAAAAGCATACCAACATAACATTTACATGTAACATATGTAATCGTACTTACACCACACATAGGAGTTTACGAAAACATATTATCGACGTCCATGATCGTCGTACCTATCACTGTGATCTGTGTAATACGATATATATATCTAGATGGGGACTGAGTGATCATGTTCAGAGAGAGCACTGTGGAAATAATCAGGTAAGAAGCTAATTTTACTGTGGATGTAATTTATATTAGGGAAAATAATAGATTATTGAAAACTTAATTTTTTATTTCTGATTTCCAGACAGCGGGACGAGAGGTCAACGCTCAGCCAGAGTCCTGCCAGCGTGATTCTTCTCGTCCTGATACTAATCATCAGGATCATGATATCGTGCCCAGACAATGCAGACCTTCAAGCCCTCAACCCGGACCGAGCCATCACCATGGACATACTACAATCCCACAGCCTGGAGCAAGCCCTAACCACCAGCCAATTATTCACCAAGGCTCCACATCAAGCCCACAGCCTGGACCGAGTCATCAGGATCATACACAGGTCAGACGGAGTGATAATGGGGGTAAAATGGTATTGATGCAAACTGCATTCCAATCTAGATTAAAAACATATGTTGCATATAACATTCCAGTTGGGGACATTCAAACTAATTTGGAATACTATTTCAATGACATGATAAAGAAACTAAAAGAGGATATAAAATTGTTTAAAAATGTCAAGTGTAACTTATTCGTTGAATGCGAATTCGAAAATATTCAAAGCGAAACTTGCATGAAAAATTTCAAAACAAGAAATACTGCATTGGCTACGAGTAGTGATGTGGATCAGATCATAAGAAATAAGTTTGCTAAAATATGTGCTGAACTAGAAGATTGTTCCATGAAGGGCTCGGGCTGGCATTTTAAAAAAGTACATAAAATAGAACTGCGGATAAATAAGCATATCCCCCTCGCCAAAGCTAGTTCATACATAGACCTGCCTATGAAATATAAATATTCACAGTCAATTGTCAATGTGAGGAATTGTGATGACATGTGTTTTAAATACTGCATCCTATCTAAATATATCAATCAGAACAAAGATTGTATAAGCTCATATACACAACGTCCTGACCTGGAAAGTAAATATGATTGGACCGATGTTACATTTCCCATACAACCAAAACAAATATCTAAATTTGCAAAAAGAAACAACATTTCTATAAATATATACGCAATTGAAGATGTGGTCACTAATACATATCCATTCATGGACCATGAAATTTATCCCTATAGTGTCTGTGATACCGAAGCCGATGACCATCATGATATACTTTACATTACCGATGGGGACCGTGCTCATTTCTGTGCCATAACAAACTTGGAAACATTAGTTCGATCGCAAATCACACTTTCGAGGAATTGTAAAAACTATAGAATATGCAGGCGGTGCTTCTCGCAATTTAATGATGGCGATACGAAATCTTCGATTGTCAAACTGGCAGAACACAAAAGACTTTGTATGTATTTTAAACCTATTAAATATGAAATACCAACACCCGAAAAGCGCATAGTTAGATTTGAAAACCACGGACACAGTAGTAAAGTAAGATTCGTAGTTTATGCAGATTTCGAATGTAGTTTAGTCCCCGTTGCGGGCTGCACAGGAGATCCTCAAAGCAGTTGGACGATGCAGTATCAGAAACATGTACCATATAGCTACTGCTATATGATAAAAGACAGCGAAGGTACATATTCCACATTAAAATTATACAGAGGTAAAGATGTAGAAAAACACTTCATTAGCAATCTTATACAAGATATTAAAGTAATCGAAAAAGAGGTATTACAGCAGAATATTGCTATGCTTCCTCTAACAGAAGATGAACGCATACAATTTGATAATGCGTCCAAATGTCACATTTGTCAAAAAGGAAACTTTACGGAAATTAACCGTAAAGTAAAGGATCATTGTCATGTCACGGGGAAGTATAGAGGACCTGCACATAATGAATGTAATTTAAGATACAGAACACAAACAGTTATTCCTGTAATTTTACATAATCTTTCAAGTTATGATGCACATTTCATAGTAAAATCATTAGGTTATGATGAGAGTAGAATAGATGTCATTCCTACCAACCAGGAAAAATATATTTCGTTCACAAAATATGTACCCCGCGAAGTGAAGAATACATATCTCAAATTGAGATTTATAGATTCCTTTAGGTTTTTAAATAGTAGTTTATCATCTCTTGCCAACAACCTACCCAAAAACAAGTTTATTGAGACACAAAAGTATTTTAAAGAAAACACTGATTTAGTGATACGAAAAGGAGTATTTCCATATGATTATATAACATCGGACCATGTATTTTCAGAAGAGAGCCTGCCCCCTAAAGAATGCTTTTACAACAAGCTGGTGGGGGATCATATTACGGACGATGACTATTCGCATGCAAAGAAAGTTTGGGAGAAGTTTAATTTGAAAAACTTGGGTCAATATTCGGATATCTATCTAAAAACTGACGTGTTAATTCTAACGGACGTCTTTGAAAATTTCCGAGACATGTGTTTGGATGTATATGGATTGGATAGTGCTCATTATTATACAATACCGGGGTTCGCATATGCTGCGATGCTAAAATATACAGGAATCGAACTATCTATAATGTCGGATATAAACATGATTTTAACTGTTGAAAGGGGGATTAGAGGTGGGATTTGTCAAAGTGTGACCCGATATGTAGAATCAAGTCAGAGCAATTCAATAATGTATTGGGATGCGAACAATCTGTACGGCTGGGCAATGAGCCAGTGCCTGCCATATGGTGATTTTAGATGGTTGACGGATGAAGAAATCGCCGCGATAGACATAGAAACAATACCGGACGATTTTTCGAAAGGTTACATATTAGAAGTAGATATTCAATACCCAGATCATCTGCATGTGAAACACCAAGACCTACCATTCTGCGCTGAAAGTATGTGTGTTCAAGGTGATAAGCAAACTAAATTATTAACAACGTTAAATAATAAAAACAAATATGTTACTCATTATAGATCATTAAAGCAGGCTATTCAACATGGTCTTAGGTGTGTGAAAATACACAGTGCTATCGAATTCAGCCAATCCGCATGGTTAAAACCATACATTGACCTGAACAATATGAAACGAACTGTGGCTGCAAATGACTTTGAAAAGAATTTTTTTAAGTTAATGAATAATGCGGTGTTTGGCAAAACTATGGAGAATATTAGAAATCGCATTGATTTTAGGTTAACATCCAATATGAGACAATTAAATAAATTGATAAATAAATGTAATTTCGTGGACCGTACGATATATGATGAAGCATTGGTCGGAGTTCTGCTAGAAAAAACTAAATTAATCTTTACAAAAGCCGTATATGTTGGCATGTCCATTTTAGATATTTCAAAAACACACATGTACAGATTTCATTACGACGTAATGCAGCCATTGTATGGCACAAACCTGCAACTTTGCTATATGGATACGGATTCCTTTATTTACAATATTCATACTGATAACTTACATAGGGATTTGTTAAACATATTCGAACATCTTGACACCAGCAATTACAGACAGAATCATCCATTGTATTCTATACATAATAAAGGAGTACTAGGGAAATTTAAGGACGAATTAGCAGGGGAAAAAATTGATAAATTCGTATCGCTGAGGGCTAAAATGTATGCTATGCAAATATGCGGTGGTAGGGAAATAAAAAAAGCAAAAGGAGTAAAAAAGAGCACAGTACAGAAAGAATTAGCTTTTTCCGACTATGTTAATTGTTTAAAACAAAACACTGTCACATATTCGGAAAATAGATATATCAGATCAAAAAAACATGAGGTACATTCAATATGTGTAAATAAAAAAACTCTCGATGCTGTTGATAACAAACGTAAAATATTGCGAAATGGGATAAATACATTACCATATGGTCACAGGCATATTACATGATTGGACATGTCTATATAACCATCCGCTCATAAATACCTCGGTCCCGGTTCTTTTCCGGTCAGTTTGCTGCGTGCAACGGTGAGGAATAAAACTATAAAACAATGGACGTGGGAAACGGTCTATATATTGATATAATTCCGCAGAAGAATGAGAAATTGGGGAAGTATCGATTTGTATCAACACCAAGAGTAGCAAGAATAGTCAAGGAGGGGGATGTGCTTACATATACCATCGAATGTTTAGATTATGTTCCCAATGAAATTAAATTCACACTACAAATATATAACCCGAAAAGAAATTTGGCCAATTTGAGAATTTCGAAGCTGGATTGTGAATATGAAGAATTCCGCATCTCGGCAGAGAAAGAGGAGATACGATCACTCGGTGATAAAGGGGACTTGGTAATCATTACAGAAGAATCTGACGAATCCGACATTCTGAGGACGTTATATGGAGAGAGCACTATGCAGTTAACTACGTGGAAAATGGAGCCTGTGCGAATATCTGTTCGCGACTTACTTGGACATGAAGACGTTTGCACCGGTATTGAATTCGATGGACCAGCCCACTTCAGAGCGATGGAGAAACTCGGTGGTCAGCACGCGCATGGTGCTCCAGCCCACTTCGGAGTGATGGGGAAATCCAGCCAAAGGTTTACAGATGCGCCATATGCTCATAAACATGTCGATACGGAGAAGATAACAACAGTAAAATTTATAGTTTCCAAACGTCATTAAAAGGTACGTGGAAAATATACTTGTTCCCTAACACCTGTTTACCTTGATGAATATCAACACCTGCTTCCATAAATTATCCCCGACGTTTCCATACATGCTAACCTTTGTTAACCTTGAAGAATAACCACACCTGTCTCCAACCTGTTTCCATAAATTTCGTTCCCACCATTTCCAGACTCGTTAACCTTTTGTCGACATTGGAGAAAACACCTGGTCCCATAATTCATTACAAATATGTGACCAATGCCCAAACACTTGTTAACCTTGGAGAATATCCATACCGGTCCCCAACTTGTTTCCATAAATTATCTCCCACCATTTCTATACTCGTCGACATTGAAGAAAACACCTGGCCTCATAAATCGTCCCCACCACCTTCAACAGGAGAGATATAAAGCAGGAGCAAAGCTCAGTAGAGCCTGTATTAACAGGAACGCTACCGTGACTACATCATCTTCAAACAATATTACAACAGTCTTACTATGGCAACTCAAGACAGAAACGGAGGAGGACATGGTCCAATTGAAGTCGTGGACTCGAGACGTGGAAGAAGATCCGTTACCAAAGCAAAAAGTATCGAACGCATGGATACTGATAAGTATTCAAGAGAGAACTCTGCAGAAAGTGTACCTGACCATGGTGCGAATGAAGATGCTTCTGCCGGACTGCTTCAGGAATTTAACCAACTTGGACGGGGCGGCGCATATGACGACGTTATGCGGAAACTGGAAGAGTTCACTGTCGATGCTGAATACCCAATCAAGAAGGCCAGAGCCGTGAATACTAAGTATGGACGCCGTGTGGTGTTAGATTTGGTAGATAATACCAGTGTGTTTTTACCCGCACGATTCTCATCGTTCACGGATGATAACATTTTGAAATTAAACAGTGGACGTTTTGCTGTTGTAAGTCGCGGTATGCAAGACGTTGGGAACGCCCGCTTCATTAAAGTAGAATTGGTACGCATGGACTAGAAATTTGTCGACATATGCAACAAAAGATCAAATATATATATTTTATAATACTCAAACATTTGAAGTAAATTAACATGACACAATAGTATTCCAAGTTATGTGCCCAAAAATTAGCAATATAAATATGTTAAATGTAAACCAGAGTGTATTGTGGATGTGCATATGTGCTGTGATGTGAGAATAAAGAAAATTTAATGTAATTGTATAATTGTTATTAACCCTAGCAATCCTATCATGATGTTCACCTATAGGAGGAGAGGGGAGGGGATCATGTAGGTGTATATATATATATATATATATATATATATATATTATGATATGGTAGAGAAAAAAACTTTTCACATGGGATAGTAGCACTGGTGTGAGAACTACAATGAATGCACTGTTTCATTCGGAGACGTGCGATGGAATTCGTCATTGGATATATTGTGATAAAGCCATATCATGGGGACCTTGTAGTGATTGGAGGTATTGTGATAATCAATGTAAATTTTTTAAAAGTGTTAAAAACATGAAGACGTGTGATAAAGGGACTGCTATGGAGAAGAGGACTTCAAGAGATGCGTGTACGCAAACAGATAATCTGACTTTAACATATGAAGAACTGGCAAATGTAAACAATTTAAATATGTTAGGGGAGTGGCTAGGACAGCTTGATAAAGTGTAAGATGATGGGAAGTAATAATAAAAAGTATTTTAATACAAAGCCATATTATTTTTTTTATTCCACCAAAACTGTAAAACGCTAACATTGGTTAAAGCACACTTTGTAGTATTAACACAATGGAACATACACTTTAACTGATTTCTTTGTACATCTAGATTGTTCTTCAATGACTCCAGGCTAGGACAGCCATGTAATTCCAAGTCCGAAATGTATCTGTTTAAAACACTTTCAAAAAACATCTTTTTGGACAATCCTTTCACATACACATCCATATTATATTTCACACACTCTTGAAGCATGGGCTTTAATTTGTTATAAGGTACAAATCCAACATCCCACTTCAGCCCATGGAACACATGTTCGAGAAAGTATTTTGATTTGACGTTTGGAACAACGTCATCGGGAGGAAGAAACACGAAATGTGCCATTTTCTCACCACACATCACAGCAACCTCCTTGGCGATGAATTTATTATTAGCTGTATAGAATCCTTGGACATCTAACACACAAGCAGACATTTTTTATATAATATTTGTGACAATGCCCGAGAGTGGTCTATACTTCAGTTTCCTGTCATGTATAGCGAGGCAGTAGATCTTAGTGTTAGCAGGTAAGTTTTCTGAAGCAGTGATTTCGGCTCTTATATTTACGGCCCCTGTTTTTATTTCCTCCTGTTGCTTGGAACAGTCGATGACGAAAAGTGGAGCCTTTGACACGAATTCCTCTCTATTTAACATCGGGCCAGAGGAGTGTCCATAATATGAGTTTGCGAATGCACAGAATCGATCATGTAATATGGCATATCGATTATTATTAGCATCAATATCGAAGGATTGATAAGGATACTTCTTGTCCTGTAGATATAACTGTACATCTGTTATTTTGTTTAAATCGAACTTTGACGGATCCCCTCCTACTTTTTCTCGGTCGGTTTGTATTCCGAAGATGACATATCTTGGCTTCTGTAGTTGTGGGACTGTAGAAATATTCCAAGTTAATTTCGTTGTCTGGGGAACATTTGGATGTACGAACATCTGCCACTCTCTGAAGGCAATTGGTAGAGCGGAATCCTTTTCCATATATTTTGATAATTTTAATCTCTGCTGATCTGATACTCGAAGCATAGGCATGTTCCATATCACTTCCGTCAGCTTAACTTTACTCTCTTCCACTGTCACGTTTATACTATTTCTTGCTCTCTGCAATACAAGCTTCAGTCGAGCGTTTAACACAATCTTTTGAAAATCTTCCGCCGAACCCAATACATGACTTAATGGGATACTGACGTTAAATTTCCCATTATCTAATATTTTAGGGTCATCTTTTAAGTTACGACACCATCCCATATTTTCAAGTTGCTTACATTTCTGACCATCATAAGAGCACAATCCCTTCATAAGGCTTGCAAACCCAGGATAGCGTGTTCTGTCTATAATTTCTCCATTGACCTCGAGTCGAATTTCATCAAAAAGATTGACTAGGCCATTCATAGCCAGTTTACCAGTAAATGCAGTACCATCAGCTTTTGTCACTTCACCGGTTAATATAATATTGCTTCGGGATGGAAGTAGTTGTGATTCCTGGCTATGAATTTGTATTTGAATCTCATCACTTTCGTTAATAGCGGTAATATTAGTGGGACTAAAATAGTGATATTCATACTCTGTAACTGACTCCGAAAAGGCAGTATCCTCAGCGACGTCTAACGGACCCATTTCTATTAACTCGATATCCCAACAGTTGGAGGAAGGATTTGTTAGCTAGTGTTAACTGTTTGACACTACGTGTTGAACTGAAGGATTTGGTTTTAGCTTTTGTTTTAATACTATGTTTGGGTCCACTAAAATCAAGCCCCATTATTTAACGGGCTCTGATATGCAGACGAACCGATAGCTCTTCTCCGCTATTATCGATTATATTCCCTTCCTGGTCCAGTAACTTGACAGTGATGTTGTTGATTGATGTTGTATGTTTCAGGGGCATATAAATTAAATTCGATGGCGCTAAAGATATCTTAAAGCCAGGTGCAACTGTCGGAAAGAATTCATGTAATGTATGAGTCGGATTACCATTCGTGAATGAGCCCGTCGCCAAATTGCACTCGACTCTTATAACGTTTACTGCAAATATATTAGGAGGATACGTTGATTGGACCATATTATTATGTAAATATTTTTCTCTTTCATTATCCTCTGACAAGGTAGTATTAAATCCTAGAACCGATCCCAGAGAGTTCGGTACTTGAAATGTGATCGGCACTGGCGATGTTAATTCCACCTTTAATGTGGAAGCATTGGTTTTTAAATAAAATCCTCTAAGGCCTGTTGGCTTGTTTTGTACCATATGCATTTGCTTTTCTATTTCGGTAATCATTGCAGCCTCAATATCATCAATTTCATATGTGCCCGTAGGAATATGAAGTGTGTACTTTTTCACGGCAGTATCGGGACGGAGATCGTTTCCGTCCTTGAGTTTTATAGCAAAACTGTTATTCTTATCCGTAATATTAGGTATTGCGTGATAGGTGTTTAAATTAAGTAATGCTATTTCATATGTCAATGAAGGATCCAGATCTATCGTAGGATGATAATCCTGTGATAAAACTGTCGATGCTCCCGTGAGCGTAAATACGTTTGATATCATGATGCACCTTTAAGAGACTGTTTTACAATATTTCGGAACATGCCTTTTATAACTAGCAAATTGTGGGCGAAATGATTATAATAAAAATGCTAAACACAAATGACCGCAGATTTCCGTATCAAAATTTTGATATGAATTAGCATTATATTTTATGCTCACCCGTCGTAAATACTTAACAATTTCTTTAGGAGGAGGTAAATTGCCAAACGAGTCGAAATAATACGCATATCGACCATCCTTTTTAATTGCTACCCAGTGTGTTCCTGTGTTCAAGTGGCTATCTAAATTTACTATGACATTCTCTTTAGGCCAAGGTTTTCTGGGCAACGTATCGCGCATGAATACGCCTCTAAAATTAGGTATGCGTAATTTTTTTACATACTTAAGAATGTCGATATCGGTTAGGGCTTTTTTTTTAGCTTTATACACCTATTTTTTAAACCCGCACCTTTTGGATATGGACGTAAATATAAGCCCTTTCCCTTGAATTTGCTATCCAAAACTTTACCTAGTTGATCGGCATCATATGCTGACAGTTTTTTAAAAATCGGATCTATGACCCCACGTCCTTTTTTACCTAGTGCGATGGCTTCCATTGTCTGATTATGACGTTCGGATTCTTGTAACGATTTTTTATTTTTTTTTGCAGTATTTACAGCATTTGCAATAGCTGCACTCCCACCGGCTAAACTACCGAGTGCCGAAATCCCGGCCAATATTGGAAGTAGCGGTAAAATACCACCTCTCTTAGGAATTTTTAGAGTCCTTCTTTTAGGATTTTTACTTCGTTTAATTGTTTTTTTAGCTACCATCATTCGATTAATTTGCTGAGCTTGTACTTTTGACGTTTTTCTTTTGCTACTCATTTTTTTTACCCCAGCTCCCATTTTTACTTTCCCTTTCATTAAATTTGTCACTAATAATGCTGCTGCCTTTTCTTTAAATGAAGCGTCGGGCGCTTTTACACGTTCCCAAGCCCTGTTAGCAAGTTCTAAATCGGCGATGCGACGCGATGATTTGTCGGAATGCTTTCCGTATGCAATATCGTGATGTTTGCAAGCCTCATCAAGTTTATTTATGCCCGTATCTCCTCGTGCCAAGCGACGTTTTAGTTTTGTTCCCGGACCACAAAAGTTATATCCTGGTATGTGTAACTCGAGTGGAAGCTTGTTTATGATAGTGTTTAAAACTCCTTTTCCAGAGGTCCTTCTCCGAACACGTCCTGACATGATATGAGCTCCTGTTGCGTGTGATGTGGATACTTATCTATTTTTTTCTATCAACATTACAGCATAATGTACAAGTTCCAACTTGTTCCTCTCCCCATCATAGTACAATCTTTCTCCTCCTCCTCCTCCTCCTCCTCCTCCTCCTCCTCCTCCCCCTCCCCCTCCTCCTCCCCCTCCACCTCCTCCTCATGTCACGTCCCATCTTGATACTCCTCCTCCTCCGCAATCACAAGTCAGGTTGGCCGAGTGGTCTAAGGCGCCAGACTTAAGTTCTGGTCCCCCCGGAGGGGTCGTAGGTTCAAATCCTGCACCTGACAATTTTTTTAGGTCGTATGAAAGATATTAAATATTACGTACACTTTCCTTTACACATCAGTTTCTAACACATCACTCTACGGCAATGTTCGTATGTGGTATTTGTAAGGCTGCTATAAAGCGGAGAGATAACTTCAAACGACATGAACAATATTGTCAATCCAAAGAACTGAACTTCGGTACACTACCGGAAAAGCAGAGCATATCCCTACCGATAGCAAATATATGCACAACCCCCCAAACACATGAAGTTAAGCATTCCGTGCTGTTTCCAAACACAATAAGATGTATCATTGCAGGCCCGAGTGGATGTGGGAAGACGAACTTGTTACTGAACCTAATTTATCATCCAAATGGGTTGAAATTCAAGAATATATATATATATTCACCCACGCTGTATCAAAACGCATACAAGAATTTGGATGATGTTTTAACACGTACGCCGGCCATTGGATACTACAAATTTCACACAAACGATAATACAGTTCCACCGCCTGCGGAAGCGAAGTCTCATTCGCTATTCATCTTTGACGATGTTGCTTGCGATCCTCAAAAAATGATGCAGCAATACTTTAGTATGGGAAGGCATAAGCATATTGATGTGTTCTACTTAATGCAGACATATTCCAAGATACCTAAACAATTGATAAGAGATAATTGTAACTTTATCATTCTCTTTCAAATGGACCTTATGAATCTAAAACATGCCTATGATGACTATGTTAACTGTGATATGTCATTTCCACGTTTCCAAGAAATATGTAGAAAGTGTTGGTCTGCTAGTAAACACGGATTCATTACCATCAATAGAACAAAGGAAAAAAATAAAGGTAAATACT
The DNA here is from genome assembly GCA_964059195.1 of Ectobius pallidus. Lineage (NCBI taxonomy): Eukaryota > Metazoa > Arthropoda > Insecta > Blattodea > Ectobiidae > Ectobius > Ectobius pallidus. Next base: position 12,742 of record CAXKWD010000187.1, read on the forward strand.
GTTTAGCTATAGACAACAATATAAACATTGACTCTGAAGACATCGAATCATAACTACAAGGAAGTTTGAATGATACACACATACACATATACACGCACGAAATGAGTTACATACGAGAGGGGCAACAGTTTATCTGTAGAGACAGATCGCTATATCCACGTCCGTTTATTACGAGACGGAGAAATATGTATCCTACTGAATCCTTCCACATGGACATCCATGGAAATGTTGTATTTGACAACGTGCGAATAACTGGAGTTGCTGATCCCGAGGAAGCATATGACGTTGTGACGAAAGGTTATGTGCTAAAAGAATTGGAGGAAGTTCAGAAAAATCTATTATCGAAACTGAATATCGATATCAATGGTAATAATAATATCTTGAGTAAGGATGATCAAAATAACATAGTTTTTAACAACGTGCGGCTAACACACGTAGCACCGCCACAATTACAAGACGATGTGGTAACAAAACAATATCTTTTAGCACAGCTTCAGAATCAAAGTCATACGTTTGTTACTAGTGATATTCTTACGACCCTAGAAGGACAAATTTCAAGTCTTGTTCAACAAACGCAAATTCTAACTCAAAAGCTGGAAGTAATTATGAATAAGTTTGATACTATGTATCAAGTGAACTTTAACTACATCCAGTCCATCCAACATCAGAACAATGATACGAGTGCTTATACCCTGAGCACTGGAGATGATTATTTCAGTTTCCCAATAAATTGCGAACTGTTGGATATATATATATCCCACCCAAGCATTCCTTCTGAGATTGTATACATACACTTGAACGGTAAGGACCTAATTTTAGATGACTCTCCAATTTCGCTTACTACAACGGATCAACTATCTTTTCACGTAGCTGACAAACGTCATAAAGAAATACATCCGATCTTCCTAACAATTATAAGTCGTACAAAACTTGGAAAATACGATTATCCGAACAAATATATATCGTAATATTTGACGGCATTATTTACTCTTCATAGAGATGTTGCTCAACGAACATCAAAAAAAAGTTCTGCGCGACATCATCCGTCATAGCAAAAGTATAAAACAAAAGCTTCTTGCATTACAGACACAGGAGCAGGATGATTTCAATATGAGCACGAAGTCCTTACAGCCCGTCATACTTCCGCTGAAGGAGCTGATCAATTTACAGAAAGGAGGTCCGCCTAATGAATCTATCACACAGGATACTGACACAGATAATACGAAACAGGATGATGGGGAAGAAGAACCATATGCTGGGCTGGTCACGCCTGCACACACGCCTGAAAAAAAAACTGGACTGTCCACCTCTACATATACACCTGAAAAAAATAGACCTGCGGATGAAGTGAGAAGTGAGGCGCTAGTCGACGATTACTTGAATCCGTATATAAGCCCATCGCATGATATGAAAGGAGTTGATAGAGTATTTGGACCGACATATGAAGACGGTTTATTGAAGCTTGGAAACGTGGAATTAGTATTTAATCCAACTGGGGACATTCTACTAGCAAATGATAAAACATACAATGTAACACATGGGCTACTTGAATTAATATTTAGAGTAAAACCCGAACATTATACTGATGATGACTTGCGGAACTATAAAGCTATTTTAGATGATTCGAACGTGCATAGAGTAGGACATGCGAAAGATGGACCTGTTATGGTGTCATTTCATCGCAAATTTAAAACTATTATCGCTCCAATGTATAAGGAAGAAAAGACAAAGACGAAAAAAGGCGGTCTCATATCTCCATGGAAGGATGTGCATATTAATCATAAGATCGACTATAAGTACTGGAGCAATCCTAACTTATTGGTAGATAGACTTAAACTGTTGATAGCTTCGTCTCAAGCAGGTAATACCGCTCATGATAACGAGATAAAAGAGATACTGGGAGAATTAAAATTAAAAGGATATATATCAATATGAGCAAGCATGCAATTGCAGGTGAACTCCATAGGTCTGCAAGAAGAACATTTGATAGAAGACATGTTATTACGAAAGGTTTATATGACTTATTTCAAAGTGATTTAATGGACATGACATCGTATGCTAAGCAGAATAGAGGATTTAAATACGTTTTGGTGGTAATCGATGTATATTCAAAATATGCATGGGCAAGGCCTTTGAAGGACAAGTCGGCACAACAGGTTACGAGTCAGATGAAGAGTATTCTACAAGAACTTCCTACGATGCCAAGAAATTTGCAAACTGATAAAGGAAAAGAATTTTATAACAAGGACTTCCAAGCACTAATGAAAAAGAACGGAATAAACCACTACTCCGTACATAGCACGATGAAGGCTTGCATAGCAGAACGTTTTATAAGAACTTTAAAAAGTAAATTATTCACTTATTTTTCTGCACAGGGGTCCTATAAATGGATTGATATATTGCAGCATTTTGTACATCAATACAACCGAACAGAACATTCTACAATTAAAATGAAACCTATTAATGTTACTAATAACAATTTACTTTCTACAATATTCAGCTATAAGAATACGATGAAACGTAAACCTAAATTCAAAGTTGGTGACTCTGTACGTATTTCGAAACATAAAGCACTCTTTGCTAAAGGCTACCTACCATCATGGACTACTGAACTCTTTAAGATTGCTAAGGTGCAGCTAACACGACCTGTGACTTATCTGTTGAAGGATTTTCAAGGGAATGCAATTACTGGTGCTTTTTATAATGAAGAACTACAAAAAACTAAATATCCTTCTACTTATTTAGTGGAAAAAATTTTGAAAAAAAAGGGGAATAAAGTATATGTACAATGGTTAGGTTTTCCAAGCGACCAAAATTCTTGGATAGATATAAAAGACATAGTTGATTGAATGGCAATGTTACAATGAATGTGCTTGAATAAAATACATTATTTAATAAAAAATTGTGTCTTATTTCAGGATATAAATGGAAAGGTTTATATTTTTCTAGAACTCCTATTTCCCAATACTTCTTACAATGAGCCTATTCATATGTTAAGGATATTGACATGGACTCGTAAATGAGAAGGCAATATAAGTAACTTTTTTTTATTTATTAATATGTACATATTATATAACTTTTTTTTACATCGGATGTATTCAGCGGGGAGCTCCATCAAATGATCGTAATATGTCTCTCCCGATCTGAAACACAGATTGATGAGGAATTTAGAACTACTATTTACACATAATAGGACATAGAGTTAATATCACATATGCATATTTTACTTACTGCGAAACATATTTGTATGAACTCCATACATGACTCGTCGCATCCCCGCGTCCAAATATCGGCCCTCCCCCGCAGTGGGCCGTCGCACCTGGTGGTATGGCGACGGCCATTACACTCAACGAGGTGGTGCTCGGCGCCATGTTGCCCCACGAGATGGCCGCAAGGGTATTCCACCTCCATTGGATTAAGTTGTAGCAAATGTTCGTATGCCGCCCGAGCCTCAGGTGGTGATGGCGGCGGCGGTGGGTGGAGTTCGGGCGGTGGTTGTACCTCGTTGAGGTATTGAGGCTCGGGCGATGCCGGCGCCGGTGACCTTGCCTCGGGGAATAACTCCGGCGGCTGCGCATGTTCCCCTTCTAGTATCTCAGGAAGGGGTGACTGGGCCCTCTGCGGCGGTGGTGCCGGTGGTGATAATACCCTATAATAAATTGAGATAGCACTCGTTACATATGAATTTCAATTTAAAAAATGTATGTGTAAGTCGACTGATATGTGTTGGTTCTAGACTTTATAATTAGAGTTATTTCTACTATTTAGATATGATTTTTTAATGTATGATAAACATTGTTCTGTCTGTTAAAATGGAATTAAAATGGTGGAGACATTATTCAGGAAACTTTCTATTCCTATAGCATTTTATACTGCTAAAAATGGTATTAAAATCGAATCATCTGAAATATTTTAATACTTAATAAATATAAAATATAATAAAATATAATAAACTGTTGAAATGGAATTAAAATGGTGGAGAAATTATTATATAATTTAGCTTGGATGTATACATTAATATACAATATTATTACTTACATTAGTGTCGGCGAATACGGCGACGATGGCTCGTCGCTAGCGCTTCTTGGAATTATCCTTAAGTCCATCTGAACTGAAGATTAGTATTACCAATGATATTTTTGTATTTCTCCATTACCGTATATATAGCGCTCCTGACTGTTAGGTCGTATTTGCACATATCCCCCACTTGAAATATTTTGACCAATAATAAAAGTACAAATCCCACCAAGGATCGGGAAAACCAATAGCAACTCGTGAATAGGATCCAACCAATTGGAACAACCGCGGCTCGTGCATGCGCGCGCACGTCTCTTCTTATACCACACAATGCAGAAACCTTGAACAAGTCCACTTAGGTCAATGCCAACTTGTCCTTCCAAAATTAACATACGTGGCCGCTTGCTAACTACTTCATACAATGGATCCATTCATCAGTGCCGACATGAACACCTGCACATATAATTAACTTAAATGATATCCCAACTTGTCCTTATAAGCATCCTAATACGGACATAACGGGCAACGCCCAAATTAACATACATCGGCCAACGCCTATCATAAATTTTCCGCTTAGGTCACATACGGACAACGCCCAAAACAATAGCTCGATTCATCAATGACAACATGAACACCTGCACATATATATATTAACTTAAATGATATCCCAACTTGTTCTTATAAGCATCCTAATACGGACATAACGGGCAACGCCCAAATTAACATACATCGCAACAATTACTCCATCCATCAATGTCAACATGCACACCTGCTCATATAAATTAACTTAAATGATATCCCAACTCGTACTCCAACCAAACAATGCGATAACCTTGAACAAACCAGTTCAGGTCACTGACACATGACACATGCGCCGCGCCACCACATGGCCAGGTGCCAAAAAAATGTGGTCTTTCATGGTCGATGTACCACTTTCTTACTACTAGTGTTTGATATTCAACATGATCTGTTAAAGAATTAATTCATAGAGATATGTTATAAAAGATTTTTATATATACAGGCAAATGGTATGAAGTGGACTTAATTCTTTCTTCGTGAAAATAAACTGTGTGTAATGAACTTAGTACTTTTTGACAGTTTCATCGCTCAGTAACTATAAGGCGTAGGACTTAGTTCGTTTCCCAGTACAAAGAGCACAATGTGTTGTAGTTATTACCAATAACTCATGTTTTGCATTTTTGGACTTAATATCTTTTCCTTGTAAGCCCACGGTATATTATAAACTTTTAAAATGTCTAATTTGAAGTGTAAAAGTTAGAAATATTTTTTATGTAATATGTTAAATATTTTTATCTAGCTTAATACTATGAAAAGATTCGTGAAACGTATGATAAAATACCATTTGGCATCGAATCCCTGGAGAATAGAAGTTCCAGAAATTGAAAGACCGGTGTAAATTGTGCCGAATGAAATCTGCAGATAAAATAACTAATTTATTTTTTGTTATAATAATAATAGTTATTATTATTATTATTATTATTATGATAATCATCGTGTTGGATGATAAAATTGGATTCAAGAAAGGAATTATCATTGTTTAGTTTGGTCAAAAGTCTGCAATGTTATATTCGGGCTGCGTTGTTAATTTTTATTTTATTTTAACATTCTTCCTCTACATCCTGAGGCTTCCAGTTTGACAAAGAATATCATAACAGCATAAAGTATACAATGAGTTATAGTTATTGAAATAACTCATTTTCAACAGATAAGGGTTAATATTAAATATTTAATACACTATTCCACCTTTACCCTTAACATACAATATACAACTTATTATGAAAATGCATTTCGGCGTATGCTGCGCCATCTTCAGTTCAAATAAGATGTAATGAACACCACAATTCTTCTCAAATAATGTTGTTTACAAAATTTTGTTAATTGGTAACCTAGGTCACCGTTGTAGTCAAGTCAAATAAATGATTTTGGTCAATTATGTTTTCATTAAGGATGTTATTTCTGTTCCTTACATCTTATTTGAACTGAAGATGGCGCAGCATACGCCGAAATGCATTTTCATAATAAGTTGTATATTGTATGTTAAGGGTAAAGGTGGAATAGTGTATTAAATATTTAATGAGTTATAGGTTTATCACTGAAGAAGAAGAAGAAAAATTCTACTGTTTTGAATACAGATAGTATCTGGCCGGTATTCATAGTCGCAATAAGTCGTACTTATATCCAAGTCGAACTTTAATCTCATCTTAAGTTGAATTTCTGGCACAAACAAGTCGTACTTATGACGTAGTTACTGTATAAAGTGAGACTTGACAAAGTCGAGCTTATTGCTATTCATAGTCACTAAAGTATGACTTACTTGTCGAAGTAAGTCGTACTTTATCAAGTCAAGGGTCCCCCTGACTTATTTCAGTTTAAGCCAGAACCATGGATAGTTATTTTGAGGATCTATGCAAGGTGTTAGAAGAAAATAGCGTTATTTGAGTAACACGATGAATCCATTTAAATTCTACATTGACAATATATTTTAAAATAGGTTTCGTTTGAAGCAAACACAATTTTGGAAATATCAATCAGCGTTCTTTCATCAGAATTTCTCTTCTGGCATTTCATATCGGCCCAAAGCTTCCTAAGGTAATTTCAATCTTTCTAAAACTCAATTCACGTCGAAATAAATACATAAGCCTACCGTTATTAATTCTGAACGATGTCTAAGCTAATATATACACAGAATATTCTTAAAAAACTATTGAACACTTTACTTACACGCTGCATAATATTGAATTCTTGGTTCACAATGCACAGCGCCGTCTGTATTTTTATATCACGACAGCGAAATACGTATCTATATGACTTTGCATTACACGAAAACTGAAAAAAATCTGAAATGCGAATCACTGATTCAATTGTAGTTGGCATTGAACGCGCGATTTTTCATATTGTCGAGTTCGTTTACAATATGTAGAACAAGTAGAGCTTTATGAAGTCAAATTTAACAAAGTACGACTTTAAAGAAGACTATGAGTACGAAAAACATATAAGTCGACTTGTCAAATAAGTTCAGCTTTCTAAAGTTTGTTCTTAAGTCGCCGACCGTAGACAGTTAACAAGAAGATAATAACGAGTATATAAAATTACTCTCATTTGGTAATGTTGGCTACCCTCTTCAGAGGAGTTTTCGTTTTGAATGTTAGACTATTTATTATTCGTTAATTTCTGTTCGTAACCGCGCCAACCCATGTTAAGTCTACAAAATGTCCTGAAATGAAAGCCTTGATAAACTGGACAGATTGCTTAGTTAGCCTATCTGAAAACAGATTAGACAAATATACAGCCGGCTGTAAAATGGATAGACCGCCTAAAATGCTAAAAGTTCCATATCTATGTAGTAAGAGGAAGTGTTTGTTTGTCTGTCTGTCAGTCTGTATGCAATGCCCAGCGAAATCTACTGAAAGCAGAGATGTGAAATTTTAAACATAGATGGACTTGAAGGGTGGGCGAATGCACCCCGAGGCCATATTTTTAATTTTCGCTTTCGTTCGCGAGTTATGAGTGATTGACCAAAAAAGTATGTTTTTTTTTTTCGCTTTCGTAGCATCACTTTTCAGTAATACAAATCAATAAATTGTCAGATCAATTGCAGGTGGCTTTGAGCATTTTCTATTACCTAGGTGAATTTTGTTACGCTTATTTCCCAAGAGGGGACAGTTGGAGAATTTCATGATGTAATCTACCAGCACGTTGCCATGGTAGCTCAACTGATAAAGCGGCGGCACCGAGAGCCGAATATCCTAAATCAAATCACGACTATGGCATTGCATTTTTCAGTCTTTCGTACATCTAACATTATAAAAATAGGAAATTTGTATAAAAATAGGAAATTTGTCAGGCCCAAAGAGAAATCGCAAAATGCTGGTTTATGTTACATCGATCTTCGTTTTACTCAGAGTTTGATATCGAGGATGTACTTTCCTCTAAGCAGCAAACTGTGTAATTTAATGTTATAAATGGACTAGCTTAAAATGCCCGGCGTCGCTCGGGTTTTGTATTTTGTAAATGCGAAAATAACTTATGAAGGACTTTCGATTTTCAAACTCTAGATCTTTATATAGGTAGGCCTATTTAGAATTTGAAATGAGGAAGAACACACAAACTATTCCCTCAGAAAACACTATATATAGCTTTTTATAGCTTATAGCAGATCCCCGCGGCTTTGCACACGATAAATAATCGGAAATTAAAAAATTAAGAGCAAAATAATTAAAATATTATATTTATTAACTCTTTGCACACGAAGCATTCATAGGTCTAAACTAAACGATTGATAGGCCTAATTAATGAATCAGCTATAAATCCGGCTTTGAAGTCAATTCCACGATTAGAAAGCGCAGCATGGGAAAAATAACCTCAGATTTGAGTTCCCTGGCCCAAAAAACCCCGCATAGTAAGTTTCGTCCAAATCGAACAATGTTTGAACATTTAGGCCTGTATTCATTATTACTCTTCCGTCTAGGGTGAAAATTTCAGCTGTCTGCGTGCCTTGACATTATAAACAAATGAATCGGCCAGGATGGGCATACAAAATTCAAACGATCGCGATGCTTTTATTTCCAATTATGACAAAAGTAAGCAAAGCTATCTGCAATTGATTTGACAAATGAAATGTATTACTGAAAACTGATGCTACGAAAGCGCAAAAATGCACGTTTTCTTCCCGTTCTTCACTCATAACTCACGAACGAACGCTAACATTAAAAATGTACTGTGCCAAAAACCTTCGTGGGAGTGTACTCAACAACTTCCCAAAGTTTCATGGCGATCGGTTGAATGGTTTAGTAATACATAAAGGACAAACAGACATACATTTATATATATATATATATATATATATGTATAAGGCTCTTCTCTCAGGAACTACATTCCCAAAACCCTATTCCTGATCCATATATACAGAAACATTCCCGCAGACCCACAAATATTGCCAGTACTATCCGAGAACTTGCAAAAGAATTCATGTAAATTGTTCCATGAGACATTAGAGAAGGAATAAAAAATGTTGAATTAAGGGCCCATATATGTGTTGGCAATTACGTAATTATTAGACACATACACACACAAGGAACATGGAAAAATAAACCTTAATCACAATATAATAAGCTCCACTGGGGTTATTTATTATATGGGTAGCCTCCATAATTTTGTAGGGAATAACATATCATAATAACATAACACGTCGCAGTTGGAGTGTTGGAGTCCGATAAGTAGGCCTAAGACCTCGTATTCATGCGTAAGTATGAAGGGAGAAGGTACAATTTTGACCATAATAAAATTAGACAAATTTAACCTTTTATATTTCTAGATCATGTAGATCTGTTTAAATCAAATTTGATATAGTTATTCTGCATTATGTTTAAATTAATAAGTACTTTTAAAAAAGTTTAAATAGCTTGAATGAATCGCATTAAGTTTATGAAATCTAACATTCTTGCACTAAAATGTCAGAATTTGCACTTATATTAGCACTATAACTGTAATAAACGACATAGAGACTACTGTGTGGTTGTTATAAAATCAAACCATTTACCATAAAGTAGAGAACTTCAGATACATTAAAGTCGGGTAAACTGATGTAACAGAATGCCAGAATGCTTTTGTTTAATCAGTGATAATTGCAATTATAGAAAGTAGGTTTTTTAATCCATTTACGAGTTAAGCTCAAGATCAATTCATTAAGCAGGGCTTACGGAAGAATACAGGTCTAGTTTGGTAAGCATATCTGAAGGAATGTGTGGGTAGTGTTATTTGTCAAAGCTAACTGTATTGCAACTTCCAAAGCCTTATATGAACACTGTAAACAATATGTTGCCATGAGAACTGATTTTCATTTGATAAATTCTTTCTAATATATTACCATAAAATAGGCATTAAATTGGGTATTACTCCGGTACCGGTCAACCGATTTGGTCCAATATGAATAGGTTTCGTCCCATGGACGTTATAAATGCTTATACCAAGATGGGTATAGAACAAGTCAAACTTGCTATGAGGCACCATAAGTGACCCTGCCAGCGAGAAGCGACCATAAGTCGGGAAAATAAATTTTCTGAATTGAATGGATTCATTTTCAGTATAGAATTCTAAGCATTCTAAAAAATACATTATTCCTCTAGCTAAAAAATTGATGTTTATTGTTAAAATATTGTTCACTAATTAATGGATATTGATATCCAAATATAAAGAACTTGCCCTAAAATAAAGTTTCACAATACATTACAACATTAAATATTCCGGTCACCTGGAGAATTTAATGCTACGGCACGTTGCCATGGTAGCTCAATTAATAAAGTGACGGCATGGAGAGCCGATGATGCTAATTAGTTAGTTTATGTAAATTCCGCCTATATACCACTAATATTAAAAACAAAAAGCTGAAGTTTATATGAGGAGTAAAAGAGAAACTAAAATATGCTGTAAATTTAGCTTTTATTGTGTATTAAAATAGTTAATAAATTAATAATTACTTTTAATATTGACAATATTATAATTGACTTTCAGAATAGTAAACAGCTGTACTAAATACAAGAAGAAGGAGCTAAGTGCATCTCATCTATACAATTTTTGTGACACACATAAACATTGCACGATATTATAACAATTGACAATATGTGAATGCTTCAGCTCAAAATCACATATGTTTTAATCTATACTATATTTTAAATAATAAGTGACAAGGTCAATTTTATAATTTTTATTACTAATTATTGTAAATATTTTATTGTGACAATACATTGAGCTCAATGTCGTTTTAATATCTTATAAAGTAATGAATTAATTAAATTTATTAACTATTTCAATACACAATAAAAGCTAAATTTACAGCATATTTTAGTTTCTCTTTTACTTCTCATATAAACTTCAGCTTTTTTTAAAAATATTAGTGGTATAGTCCGTCGCCGTGGGTGAGTCGGTAGCGCGCCTGCCTTCCACTCCGACGGCCGATTCCACTCCGATTCCCGGCCGGGTCGGGGATTTTTCAGTATTGAAAAATCCCTTTCCCGGGTTCAGGACTGGATAGGTTAAGATAATGCACATTGTGCGCGATTCCTTAATTAAAAAATATTAGTGGTATATAGGCGGAATTTACATAAACTAATTATATATTTATACCACTGGAGAAAAATGAAGCTAATCAACGATGATGCTAGTTCATATCACGGCTATGGCATTGGATTTTTCATCCTCACTCTACCTATTTTACGTCTAACATTATAAAGATAGGAAATTTTCCAAGCCCAAAGAGAAATTCCGTAAAAAGGGGGTTTATTGTTAGGCTATATCGATCTTCGTTATACAGAGATTGATATCGAGGGTGTATTTTGCAGCTACTTGAGTAATTAAATGTTATAAATATATTATTAAGGCTCTTCTCTCAGGAAATATTTCCCCAAAACCCTATTCCTGATCTATATGTACAGAAACATTCCCGCAGACCCACAAACATTGCCAGTGCTATCTGAGAACTAGCGAAACAATTCATGTAAACTGTTCCAGTAAACACTGGAAAAAGAATAAAAACAAGTTGAATTAAGTGCTCGTATATGTGTTGGCAATTTCGAAATTATTAGATAATTACACACGGAACATGGAAAAATAAACCTTAATCACAATATAATAAGCTTCACTGGGGTTATTATATTGATAGCCTCGACTATTTTGTAGGGAATAACGCATCAAGAATTGCCACGTCGTAGTTGGAGTGTTGGAGTTCGATAAGTAAGACCTCGTAAGTACGAAGGGAGAAGGTACAATTTTGACTATACTACCTAAAATTAGACAAATTTAACCTGTTATATTTCAAGATCATGTAGATCGGTTTAAATCAAATTTGACATAGTTATTTAGCATTATGATAAAATTAATAAGTACTTTTAAAAATGTGTAAATAGATATCTGAATCATGTAGGAATTTTTGAGTATCGCATGAATTTTATGCAGTCTAACAGTGCTTAGTAAAACATCTTAAGGGGGGACATACAGCTTTAGATGAAATTCAATGGCGAGAAATATGTGAATTTCATTATTTTTTTTCTCAGCAATGAATTGAAGGGGCTAGTTCCATAAGGGCGTAAGTTACAAGAGCATAGTTTTGAGAAATCTTAATATTTTTAAACAATGTTACCACTCAAAAGCACAGGTCTTTTCTTATGATTGAGCAGAGGTTTAAGGCACAAGTATAAATTGTTCACTGAGTATTTAAAAGATATGAGGAGAAGGCAAAAATGTTAAAAGCTCAAAACTCAAGATGTGCCTTACGCCCTTATGGAACTAGCCCCTTCAATTGCTCTACAATCTTGCAATCTGACATACCCTTTATTGACTACTTCTACAATTGCATACTGTTTTCAAAATTAGTAAAACCATTACAGTTACGAATATTATCCTTTCAAAATGGCTGCCACGTTTCATGCACTGAAAAGCCGTTTCCCTGATAACTTCCACAAGTATAGATATTTCTGAGTGATTATTTTTCTATGTGTTTGTTAATATCATGTGAACAACATAATGTAGGATCTTTGAAATATCTTCAGTGTAGGCTTAAGAATTTTCTTTCATATATATTTTTTTTTAATTTTCTTTTTCATTAAATTATTTATATATATATATATATATTTAAAAAATACTTACACTGAAGATATTCATGTCTAAATAAATACATAAGCCTACCGGTATTAATTCTGAACGATGTCCAAGCTAATATATACACAGAATATTCTCAAGAATCTATTGAACACTTTACTTACACGCTGCATAATATTGAATTCTTGGTTCACGATGCATAGCGCCGTCTGTATTTTTATATCACGACAGCGAAATACGTATCTATATGGCTTTGCATTACACGAAAACTGAAAAAAATCTGAAGTGCGATTCACTGAGTCAATTGTCGTTGGCACTGAACGCGCGATTTTTCATATTGTCGAGTTCGTCTACAATATGTAGAACAAGTAGAGCTTTATGAAGTCAAACTTAACAAAGTACGACTTTAAAGAAGACTATGGCCGGTATTCATAGTCGCAATAAGTCGTACTTATATCCAAGTCGAATTTTAATCTCGTCTTAAGTTGAGTTTCTCACACAAACAAGTCGGACTTATGACGTAGTTACTTTATAAAGTCAGACTTGAAAAAGTCGAGCTTATTGCTATTCATAGTCACTAAAGTACGACTTATTTGTCGAAATAAGTCGTACTTTATCAAGTCAAGGGCTTGAAAGCAGTTTTCTCGTAACTTTTAATTATGTATTTGTTAGAAATGTTCCTATTAAAGTAAATTATACATTGTTTGGTGTCATTTTTCTTGTAATTATGTGTATAATTTATATATAACACACATTTTAAGATAAAATGACATATTAAAAAATCTAAAATTGATTGTTTGAAGTAGACTAGGTGACTCATGGGGAGGAAATTACGGTTGGTCCTAAATCTCCTGCCCTTGTAAATGTGAGGGTCCATGCGGATGAAGGAACCTACCTGGCCTCAACCGCCTTCCCTGGTTGCTAAGGGTATAGGTAAGGGAGGACAAAAATTTCAAATTTACTTTAAGAGTTTCTTTAAGGTGAGTTAATTCTGAAATGTATTCTTCTTTTCATTTGGGTATTCTCTTCCTATGTTTTGCTTCAAAAGCAGTTCTGTCCCATGAAATGAGATAAATGAACAGACATATCGTAACGCGGCCATTTCAACATGAGAAGAAGGAAAAAGCAGCTTGTTCTTCGTTAAGGTAGAAAAAAGAAAGCAATAAGCTTTTCTCAAGTCTATAACCGAGGACTATAACTTAGTTTTGTTGGTTTATCATGGCTATAAGTGAAACAGGCAAGTAGAACATTCCTTAATAGTACAGTAATCATGCAGTAATAATGTGTAATGAGTAGACTTCGGACTTTTAGATCGCTAAAAATATTGTTTTAGGTACCTAAAATAGGCTCTAAAAATTGGAAAATAGGTTCTAAAAATCGTAAAATAGTCTCTTATAAAATCGTTAAGTTGACAATTTTCTGAAATATCTCAATTGCAATGCAGAATATTATATTTATTGAAGTCACCATTAATCAATAATCATGATAAAACATAGATATAGGCCTATGCTACACAGAATTATATAGACCTATTACTAGGGCCTCTATTACTACCATAACAGTGAAAACCTAATCCCTGAGCCCAGAAGCTACGCACGCTAGCATATTCAACCTCTTGTATCCCTCAGTGATTCAGAGAACTACTTTTTTTTCAACTGGATGTGGGTGTCGGTAGAAAAACACTACATTTTCTTGAGAATTCCAAGGAATTTTTCTACTGATGACGAAACATTCCTTACTATTAAACCACGTCACAAATGTGTCATGTACTGACCATTCAGAGCTAAAAATTTAGTACGAACTGAAAATCAATGCTAGAATTTAAGTTATAACAGAAAAATGACTTATTTTGAACTTTAGAGGAAAAACAAGCAAAAACGCAATATTAGGCTCTAACGTAAATATTGGCTGTTTTAGGTCCTATAAAAGTATCCGTTTTAGGCATAGTCACTTATGAAACATGCATACACAAGTTTTCGTCCATATATCACTTAAGGATTAAAATAGGTTTTTACCTAAAATCCGTAGTTATGAGTGTTGTCAACATTTCGTTTTCTTCCTATAGAGCCCACTACATGAGTAAGGTACCAGTTGATAGGATTGATTTTACAACTTCTGACTTACAGTAAGTTACTCTGTTTAGAGGCCTACGATAAAACACATTGCTTTTTTTTTTTACATTTTCATTTAATAAAATTAATTTTAATGGTTAATAGAAGTGTTGAAAGCAATGGAAAGAACACCGCTTAATATACGTAGGCCTAATTATTTCACAGTAATATACCTCTGTATATTACAGAATTCATGTAGTATGATTTAAACTTCATCATCGAAATAAACAAACATCTTACTAGTTTGATAAGCTTTTGTGAAGCAGTATGTGGGTAGTGTTATTTTTCCATAGCTAACTGAATTGCAACTTCCAAAGCCGAACATGAACACTGTAAAACAATATTTTTCCATGAAAACTGATTTGCATTTGATAAATTCTTTCTCGTACATTACAATAAGATAGGTACTAAATTTAGCATTACTCCGGTACCGTTCAACCGATTTGTTCCAATATCAATAGGCGTCATCCCATGGACGTTATAAATGTGTATACCAAGTTTCATGTAAATCCGGTTAAGCATATTTGAGTTATCGCGCGTACTGATACACGGAAAGACTTTTCCCGTCCCCACACAATCTCATAAAGTACCATTTTGGCACAAAGAAATCCTAGATCTGAAAATAACGATATTTGTTTTTATTCGCTCTACAGGGATATCACCAAAATGGCCTTCAATATGCTACTGCTGTTGCTGCTGTTGCTGAAATCTAACAGTGCTCGACTGTTACTGCCAGAGTCAACAGAAACTCTAGAGAAGGATATAGCAGCTTGCATCACCAACATCATCACAACGTATTTCAACCACGATTTACCAGTTCTTATTCAAACACCGGGTACTTATCGCAATATTTTGCCTCGAGTCAATGAATATTGGCGAAAACTCAGCTACGGAGATCAAATACTTCAAACTCTACAGGAAAGCAAGCATATACCGTTAGCTATAGCAGGTATTCAGGAAGAGATGAGCCACTACAGGCACAATGTAATGAAACTGGGTTCTCATCTCATGATCTTAACGGGGATGAAGGAAAAAACCTATGCCTTAGCTTCGTTAATGGTGCAGAGGAAACAGGTCAATATGAGGAATCGACGTGCACCTTTGATTTTCGTAACGGATAATCCTGTACAAAGACTTGTTGTAGATCTGTTGCAACTTGCATACGGATATGGTACATCATATGCTATAGTTCTAGCTCATATTTCGAAACGAAATACTGGGCATATTGCTGTATTCGGTTGGCTACCGAAAGATCAACCCCGTCTATGTCAATCATACGTATCTAAATTTAGACTCATGAACAGATGGAGTATTAGAGACAAAAGATTTGAGAAAAATAGCAACCTCTTTCCACCAAAAAGATTTTCTGATATTAAACATTGTAAAATAACACTAACATTTAATCGTGCACAATTGCGGGAAATACCATCTTTACATTTACTTGCCGTTAGTCTTAATGCAATCGCTGGGAAGTCCACTGGATGGGACGGTGGATGGGAATCTCATTTGGTGATGCCTGTATCTTTCAGAGAAATTATTACCCTAGAGGAATGTCAAGTGACATATCCCTACACAAGAGAGGAAATTACATGGTACGTTCCACCAGGTAGCACTGTACCAAGATGGAAGAGCATGTTCAAAACATTTCAACTGCACATCTGGATCCTCGTAGCCTTCATATTCATTCTGGGATCATTCATAACTTATCTCATGAATGATAAATTCAAGGAGCACAACTTTACAATGGCTGTGATGAATGTATTGTCTTCACATTTGGGAATGGAGATAAAGGACCGCTTCAAGGGTATTGTAGGTGTCTCTTTCTTCGCGTTTTGGCTTTTCTACTGTCTGCACATCAATATAGCTTATCAAAGTGCCTTATATGGATTCTTAGTGTACCCTGGGGAGCTCCCACCCATAAAAACTCTCGAAGAACTTGAAGAGTCAGGTTTACAAAAGTGCGCCACTCTTCTGGCGAGTAATGCCCACACAAATATTCAGAAGTGTAATGGAAGTTACTTAGAAAATTTCAGTAATGTTTACAAACATAAAAACTTGACCATATTGTCTACCGAGAATGTTGGTAATGTAATGATTGATGCAAAAGAAGAAGTTTTAGTTTTTCCCTTGACTGAGAATGTGGACTTTCTGCATTATGGAGTTTACATCAGGCAAATGTCCTGTATTCTGCATGACCATGTGCAGCAAATAAACAGAAATCTCGTCACTAATGGTCTTGTTGATCGGTATATGAAAAATTGGGATGTACCAAAGGATAAGTTTGTTCTAGCGAGAGGCATTGGTGGTGAAATTTTTTCGTTTACATTGTCTCATTTGGTGGGGCCGTTTTACTTGTTGTTGATTGGTTTGTTGGTTTCAGTTTTGGTGTTTATTGTTGAAAAACTACGGTAACTTCTATGCTTAATCCTAGTTAATGTATTAACCTTTTAATTCATACTATTTCCCATATCTTAAATGTTTAATAAAGTTGGAAGAGAAAGTAAATATCATGTAAAATTATTGGATAAGTTATTTAGACAAATCAGAACAGACAGAAATAAATCGTAACATTTTCATGTAAGTGTATGATATCGTGGGATTAGAACGAAAAGTTCTTTAGTCCAAGAGTGGTTTGGAGAAAATTCTACTTTAAATTTTGAATATTTATGCAAAATCAGCTAATGTATTTATTCACATATATATTTTGTAATGTAATAACACATCTATTGATTACATTTTAACACATTTTACACATCATAATTATATTTCCTTAATTTTTGTAGGGCCTAACTTAATGAAATAGTACTATTACAAGGATAAGATATTCAGTCCAAAATGCAAAAAAGTGTTATTACTGGTAGGACTTACAACAAATTGTGCTATATATAGTTAAAAACAAACTTAGCATCTGCAAATTGTTAATTAAACTCTTTTAAATTATATATTTAGGGTTTTACTTTTCAGAAGCTACACGAACACTGTCCACTAACATCTGAACAACCATCTTTAGATTTATCAGCCGTACTATCTTGAACAGCAGGTCCTGGAATCAGTTCTTAATAATCAGCACAGTTAACGAATTAAATCATTCTGCATGTAGAGATATGTTTTATTGGATACTTAGGTATAACTCATGAAAATAGCTAATCTGATGTAAGAATGTGGCAGAATGCTTTTGATTAATAAGTGATAATTGCAATTAAGATATGCAGAAAGCAAGCTATTTTTGTAATCTATCTCCGAGTTAAGGTCCAGATCGATTCATTAGGCAGGGCTAGCAGGAAAACAAAGGTCTAAAGTTAGATACTTAATTCATAATCGTATAAACTGAAATAAGAAATTCTTTAAATAAATGTCAACATTACTCAAAATGCACTGGCAAAGAACTCTGCTTAACATAATGTACGTAGGCTTAATTATTTCACAGTAATATACCTTCTGTAAATAAAGTATTGAAGTAGTATCGTTTCTACTTGTTCAACGAAATAAACAAACATCTGACTAGTTTGATAAGCATATGTGAAGGAATATGCAATAGCTAACTGTATTGCAACTTCGAAAGCCGTTTATGAACAGTGTAAAACAGTATGTTGTCAAAAGAAATGAATTGCATTTGATAAATTCTTTGCAATATGTTACCATGAGACAGGAACTAAATTGGGCATTACGCCGGTACAGTTCAGCCGATTTGTTCCAATATGAATAGGCGTCATCCCATGGACGTTATAAATGCGTATACCAAATTTCATGAAAATCCTATTAAGCGTATTTGAGTTATCGCGCGAACTGACACATGGAAAGACTTTTCCCGTCCCCACACAATCACATAAAATACCTTTCTGGCACATAATAAAAATGTATTTACATAGAAACCATAGGCCTGAAAGTAAGTATATTTGTTTTTATTCGCTCAACAGGGATATCACCAAAATGGCCTTCAATATGCTACTGCTGTTGATGCTGAGGAAATTTAACAGTGCTCGACTGTTACTGCCAGAGTCAACAGACACTCTAGAGAAGGATATAGCAGCTTGCATCAGTAACATCATCACAACGTATTTCAACCACGATTTACCAGTTGTTATTCAAACACCGGGTACTTATCACAAAATTTTGGGTAGCTGTTTTTAATCAATTACTTTGAAACTTTCAACAAAGCCCCTAGACATATGAACAAATGAAACTTAATTAAAAACATTTATGCCCTTATAACATATTGTTTACGATTTAAACTTAACAAAATTAGATCAAGTAAAGTATAAGTAAATATTTTCTAAACGAAATAGTCAATTCTATTAAAAAGGGATAGTAACTTTTTTCGTTTAGAGTATCTAGTCGTCAAATCTGAGATTTGGTTCCAAAAATTTGATAACTGAACCGGGAGAACCTTTTGCCATGAAACCCAATAAAAAATCACAAAATATTTATTTTCTCAAGATCTAATAAATTTGTAATCCTGAAAGTCTTAGGGTGTATTGTAGTAGGTGCTTCTAGATTCACGTAAAAATTAATAAAACAATATGAAAAATGTAGAATTTCTAAACTTCACAGGTCGTTGTCCCCTTAAAAAAATTCACGTATATGCAGGATATTAATGAATAACTCCGAATTATTTCACTTATGTATAGAAGGGACACAGGCAAGCAATTTTCATTCGGAAATTTTTGCTCTATGATGTAAAATGTGTATACTACAGGGCATTAAAGTCGTTTAAATTTGGTACTCATAAGTCAATAATGAAGCGAAATAGGGTTACAATTTTCATAAAATTGACTTCATGACTTCTTAGTTATCGATAAAAACCTGATTCTTGATCGTTCATCAACAGCTATATCATATAAAAATCAGTATGAAGTCTTTTATACAGTAGAGCATGTTCAATTAAAATTAAAATTAGTGAAACATTAAAAACACTTCTTGCTCCACTTACATTATTTATGTAGAACCGGTTTCGAGGGAAGCAGCTCCCTCATCCTCAGCTGATGGTTGACTCCATCACTCAACCATCAGCTGAGGATGAGGGAGCTGCTTCCCTTGAAACCGGTTCTACATAAATAATGTAAGTGGAGCAACAAGTGTTTTTAATGTTTGACTAATTTTAATTTTAATTTTTAATTTTTTAGCTATATCATAATTTAGAGTTTTCATAATCTGCAAAATTTACAGACTAATCACATGACTGGCTGCCAGTGCATTAGTTTTTTTTAATTCATAACTCCAGTGTTAACAACGAAGCTCCTTTGTTTGGCTTTTTTTTCTTTCTTTCTTTCTTTCTTTCTTTCTTTTTCAAATGTTAGAAGTCAGTGGCGGCCATGCCCTGGGAGACTGATTCTGTAACAGGAGAATTTCAATCCATAGAACAAAAGTCTCCTAATGAAAGTGGCCTGTCTATGTCCCATCTATACACAGGTAAAATATTTCGGTGTTATTAATTAACACTCTGTATGTGTTTTTTTCTTTCAGTTAACTGTTAATATGGTTGAAGACATAAATGGACAAAACCTTTCTTTATTCTGTGACGAGTGAAAAAAGTTAGGGTAGTGGTTGTCTTAGAATGGATTGGGTTAGGCGCCGTTGTTCTGTGATTTGACCCCGTCTGTCATTCTTTATTTCAGAAGTCGAGATTTTTCGACTTTACAAGACCATTTTTAAACCAAAATGCAGTAGATACTTAAGGAGGGACACACAGCTTTCGATGCTGAAAAATAGGCGAAGTTTCATTATTTTTTTTCAGCAATGAATTTTTCTGTGGCCTTGCAATCTAGCAAGCTCTATATTGAATAGTTCTACAATTGCATACTATTTTCAGGATTAATTTAACTATTACGATTAATGGGTAATTGTCATTGCAAAATGGCAGCCAAATTTTGTGTACTGAAGTGCCGTTTCCTTGATAATTTTCATAAATACCAATATTTCTGATTGATTCTTTTTCTATCTATTTGTAAACATTATTATGAACAACATAGTCCAGGATCTTTGGATTATCTGCTGTTTAAAAATTTTTTAAAATAATTCATCACTTGTTAATTTGTTTAGAAATATTTACATCAGATATATATTTTTTAAAATAGCCTAAACTATTAAAGTTACATCAGTGATTCTAGAAATTATATATTGTTCACTAATATCAAATATATTTGCATGCAAAATGTCACTGCAATATGCCAATAAATGTTTGAGTTATCAGGCAAATTTGGCTGCCATTTTGCAATGATAATTATCCATTAGCTATAATAGTTAAATTAATTCTGAAAATCTAAGAAATTATAGAACTAGTCAATATAGAGCATTCAAGATTGCAAGGCTACAGAACAATTCATTGCTGAGAAAAAATGAAACTTCACCTATTTTCCAGCATCGAAACTGTATGTCCCCCCTTAAAGAAGATATAAAATATAAAACAAAAATCTTTGTTCCAAACAATGGACTTCGTGAATCATTTCCTAAAGGAACAAGGATGATACTTACAACAGAAGGCAGTGAAATGTATTGCAGGTTCTTATGGATTTAATTGCCTCAGTAAATCTGGACGCTCATTCCAGCAGCATGCTCCGTGTTCAGTGATTACTGTTGTAAGACAGTCTGGCGAAGAAATGACAGGCGTGCAGCAATTTCACAGGACGATAGACAGTAACCAGATCAGCGAGCCATTCAATCCTTCTGGCGTCACATTCCCTCATTTGAAATCTCTGAAAAGCACAAAAGAATTGAAATCCCCTTTTTACATCATTCAATTCCCTTCATTTCTAATTGAATTAAGACCATTTCCACGCGCACAAAATAACTTCTAGGGGAAGGTTACCCTAATTGAATCTTTCTCTGCGGTTATGTTTTACTTCTTCCCGTTATTAAAAAAAAAAAAACTCTTACGTTCTGTAAATTCCTAAAGATGGTTATAAGTTACTTCACAAACCGAGTTGAATAACCCTGACGTCAAAGAACCAATACATCTGGTTTCCTATACCCGCTATGTTGGGGAGAAGGGCCTCCAAGTGGAGGTTTCTGTTACCTTTGTGAATTTTGTTACACTTATTTTCCGAGAGAGGGATAGGTGGTAAGCCCATAGCCTCTCAACCCCCCTCCGGAAACTAAAGTAATACTTGGACGTGAAAGAGCCGAGAAATTTTGTCCAGAGGCTCTAATGTTAGGCTTGGAGTTCTTTTACGTGCCGTAAATCTACGACACGGGCCCCTCAGCTTAAAGTCCCTCCCGGAGGACTCCGTGCCCAGAATTTTTACGTCCTGAAAAATCTATCGACCGCGGCCGGGTTTGATCCCACATCCTTCGGATCTAGAGGCGGGCAGACCCAATACACAGTAAATAATTAATAGGAACAACTAATTTATACCCATAATTTATAATAAAAATGGCATATGGTTTTATATTAAGGCGTTTTATGCTGTGGCTGAAGTGCGATGAACGTGGACCCTATTTCATGAAACTCTACAGTTGTGACAAATACGAGAAACTTGTTAATATGTCATGACGATTGTAATTTTCATAAATATTACAACTTCTCCTTACATGACAGGCAAAATAATGTAAACTATCAGACTAAAAATAACGCTTTTCATAACCACTGAGGGTTTTTTTTTAAAATAGATATATTCCCGTTCTTCAATGGAACAGTTTTTCCTTTTTCCTGGAAAATTTTGTGCAGTGGATATGTGGGAGTTCTGAAATTTTCGATTCAAATGTGAAGATGACTTTTACATAGGCCTAACATGCATCTATTAAAATTTTTTTTTTTTTTTTTTCATTGATAGTTGTCATTATATAATACAGTATATATACATATATGTATACACACATTATATCTTCCATTGAAAAATGGAAAATTTGAAAAGCATTGACGCATGCTACATATTTTATAAAACGAACTAAGGCCCATTCAAATAATTTGACTAATAAATTTTTCCACACATTATATAAGTAGGCTAAAAGTAAAGTAAAGTAGTCCCTATACAGGGCCATTAAGGCCCAGAGTTTAAGGCTCCCAGATTTTAGACATTCGGCATATAGGCCTAAATGTGGTAAGTTGTCAGCCTTACGCACCGGCCACCTTTACCCCCAGAATTGCTATTGATACTCATTTCTGTTAGAAGCTAAGTCAACCCCAGGGCCATAGTGCTCCTATACGGAATAGGCCAGTTGAACAACTCCAACGACCTCATCGGGATCGAACCCGCAACCTTACTGTTTGTAATGCTGCGCCTCAACCACTACGCTACGGCATACACCTGTTATATAAGTACATTGTGAAAAAATCCGAACAATATTACTATTTTATTGGGATAGGATACTGAATTTGTCTAAATAACATAAAAATTAAAATTTAGGTACTCAAAACGCGTATTTGCGTAGACAGCTCGACATATAATTACAAAGTTGAACACAAAACCGGTATTTTCTTAACTTATAGTACCGGTATCTATGGTTTGGTGTAGAAAGTAGGTTGAAAACTGGCTTATTATCAGGGCCCGGATTCTGATGACCTAAAATTGTTTGAAAATGAACAAAAAATGACCCTGAATTTTAAAGAAAATTACTTAATAATTATTAAAAAATGACCTGAAAACTGATATTTTATTTATAAAAAATTATTATTGTACATACAAAGTTATAGACTAGTTTGTACATAATTGTAAAAACTATAAATGACTGTATTGTTGTTAATGTTCTTTTCTCACGGAAATTTATACTAGCACTGGGGCACTGGTGAGTCAAAATTCAGCATTTCCTTTTGTGGTCTGCCGGATTATATTGTAGTTTATTGAGGGTAAACAGTAGTTTGCACTCTCAAATCCAAGCAGGTGGCAGACTCTGGTGCCAAGTCAATCTAATAAGTAATAACAATAGTAATATAATACAAAATTTTGGCGTTTTTTTTTTATTCTCACTTCCGACTGAGACAAGTCAACACTTTAACGTCGAATTTTTCCTTCTTGCATTAAATTTTCTTTTGTAATTTTGTAATTTTCTTTTGTAATTTAATGTTTTATAGCACTCTAGTTTATAAATTATAACTATGTTTAGTTCTTGGTATTTAAGTATTAAGTATTAATTAATTATCTGTAATATTATGTATTTATGTTATGTAATAGTAATGTAGTTTTTTTTTACTGGTAGAGCGGAAGAGAAGGCCAAATGGCTTTAGCTCTGCCAGAATAAATAAACAGAATAATAATAAACAAACAACACTTCAAAGACAGCACCGCTAGCGACGAAAAAAGTTAATACACTCATTGTAAATACATGAAAATGACAATATAAGGAAGAAAATGACTCGAATATGACGAAATAATGACCTAAAATTGAAATAAATGCCCTAAAAATATAAAATTGCATAAAACGACAAAAAATGACCTAATAAAAAAATTTCCACGATCTAGAGGCCATGATTAGGATTTATCCACAAGTTGGGAATGTCTATGCAGCATCAGTAAAAAGATGACATGTCTTTAGAATCCGGGCCCTGCTTATTACTATAGATCTTATGATACGTTGGAAAGAGTAGGCTGTAGACAAGGAAAATTGTGTAGGACAGCGAAGCTTAAGCTGATGTGTTCTGTTATTCGATCTTCAGGTAACAGCAATCATTAGAGAATTGCGAATAAATTTCCAGCTAGCATTCTTAGTACAATGTCCCCCACTGAAATCGGCTGACATAAAAGCCTTTCAGAATGCTGGTAATGGACTTCGCACGTTTATATCCCTACCTCCATATCAATATAGGCCCATTACTTTCTGTAAAATGAAAAAAAAAAAAAGGCATTTGCTACGCAGTTTCAGTAAAAATTCACCATATTAAGAATTGACCAACCTGAGAGGTAGACACTGACATTCGCTCTAAGATGAGGTATGTAGATTATTAATTATTCTACAGAAATTACTAGTCTTATAATAATAATAGGAAGTGTTTGTGCGCGATGCCCAGCGAAATTTACTGCAAGCAGAGATCTGAAATTTTAAATATAGATGGAATGAAGGGTGGGCGAATGCACCTCGAAGCCGGATTTTTAATTTTCGCATTCGTTCGCGAGTTATGAGTGAAAAACAGGCAGGAAACGTTATTTATTTTGCGCTGTCGAAGCATCAGTTTTCGATAATATATTTCAAATATCAAATCAATTGCAGGTACTTTGTCTTTTTTTTTTGTCATAACTTGGAAATAAAAGCATCGCGATTTTTTCAATATATCGAATGGAATTATCGATCGTTTTGATTCTGTGGGCTCATCTTGGTCGATTCATTTGTTTATAATGTCAAATACATTAGAGGCGCTTTCAAATCGTAGAATGCACTCCAAAGACGGATTTTTAGCTGTTTCA
This sequence comes from Ectobius pallidus, assembly GCA_964059195.1. NCBI lineage: Eukaryota > Metazoa > Arthropoda > Insecta > Blattodea > Ectobiidae > Ectobius > Ectobius pallidus. The sequence goes on from CAXKWD010000187.1 coordinate 37,817, forward strand.
TTATAATTATTAATTGTAAGTTTATGAATGATTTTCTCGTGTAAGTGTTAATAAATATCATGTTTTAATTATTTTAATTTTAATTTTTAATCTTCGAAGCCGCGGGCACCTGCTAGTGTATTATTAATAATAATAAAAGTAATAACAGTAAAAGTAATAATATTTATACTGTGTAAACCTCTATAGAACGGTATTGCATGGACAAGAAAACATATTTTTGTACATAGTCTTATCGTTATTTCGATAATTTACAAAAAAAGTGTCCCAAATTTGATGGTGGTAAAAAAACAAGATGTTTACAAAATATGGCTTACAGTAATTTTTTTTATAAGTTACAGAATTCTTTTAAAAGTGGCGTGAATGTTAGAAAGATTATTTAAGAAACATAATAGTCTATACTGTATTTCCAAGAAGTGAGTTCCCCTGCCACTAGTTGTAAACGTAGTTCGGTGGAATGTGGACGCTATGTTAAGAAGTCGGACAGCCAGCCTGAGTGAGGGTGTAGCAGGTAGAAAGAACTCTTCATACAATGGGACATTCCAAACTTTCACTTCTTTTTTTAATCTAGTGTCCATTCAGCTGTTAAACACTACACTTACTTTTTTTAAACAAAGACTAGAGGTACCGTACTGTAATCATAATCACTTACATGGACCCACATGATTTTCAACCCCTTTGTGAAGACTACTGTAGCACTTGACATATACTGTAATAATTTGACTGTACAGTACATAGGCGTACCGAGGGGGGGTTTGGGGGTTTGAACCCCCCCCCCCCCCATTGATTAAAAAAAGGAAAATTGTATAATTTTTTTAAGTCTGCCCATAAATTAATTAATACAAGTATAAAGCGTGGGAAGTTTAAAACTAGTTATTCTGCGTCTTAATTTTTAAAATTTTCCGGGGGAAGACCCCCGGACCCCCTCTCCCTGGGGGGGGTATGGCCCCCAGACCCCGCGGATGTTATAACCCCCCCATATGGTCGGCCTGGTTACGCCTATGGGACAGTATAGTACAGTGTATTTTATTATGTGCTAAAGTTCTCTATTTGCCTCTTACTTAATTTTCCTTCATAATACAATACAGTAAATTAACACAGCCCTGTATTATACCATATTTGTTTTAAAACTTAAATTTCGTTTTAGTACCACCCTCGCGTGGTCCCAATAATTGTCATAGAACGGATGGTGGCACTATATCGAGGGTTGACTGTATTTTTGTTTGTATTCGCACAACAGGGATATCACCAAAATGGCCTTCAATATCCTACTACTGTTTCTGTTGCTGAAATTTAACAGTGGTCACCTATTACCACCGCAGTCCACAGAAACTCTAGAGAAGGATATAGCAGCTTGCATCACCAACATCATCACAACCTATTTCAACCACGATTTACCAGTTGTTATTCAAACACCGGGTACTTATCACAAAATTTTGCCAGGCGCCAAGGAATATTCGCGAAAGCCCAACTACGGAGATAAAATATTACAAACTCTACAGGAAAGCAAGCATATACAGATAGCTGTAGCAGGTATTCAGAAAGAGATGAGCCACTACAGGCAAAATGTAATGAAACCGGGTTCCTATATCATTATCTTAACGGGGATGAAGGAAAACACCTATGCCTTAGCTACGTTAATGGTGAAGAGATTACAGGTAGATATGAGGAATCGACGAGCAACGTTGATTTTTGTAACGGAGAATCCTGGACATGGACTTGTTCTAAAACTGTTGCAACTTGCATACGAATATCATATAACAAATGCAATAGTTCTAGCTCATATACCGAAACGCAATAATGGCCATATTGCTGTATTTGGTTGGCTACCGAAAGATCAACCCCGTCTATGTCAATCATACGTATCTAAATTTAATTTCATGAGCAGATGGAGCATTAGAGATAAAAGATTTGAGCAAAATAGCAACCTCTTTCCACCAAAAAGATTTTCTGATATCAAACATTGTAAAATAACATTAAAAAGGAATAATTTAGAATTGAACGAATTACCATCTTTGCATTCTCTCACCGTAAGTCTTCATGGAATTGTTGGGAAGACCATCAGATGGAACGATGAATCGGAATTTCATATGTTAATTCCTGTATCGTACAGACAAGGTATTTCCCTAGAGGAATGTCAAGTGACGTATCCCTACACAAGAGAGGAAATCACATGGTACGTTCCACCAGGTACCACTGTACCTAGATGGAAGAGCATGTTCAAAACATTTCAACCGCACATCTGGATCCTCGTAGCCGTCATATTCATTCTGGGATCTTTCATAACTTATCTCATGGATCACAGATTCAAGGAGCACAAGTTTACAATGGCTGTGATGAATGTATTGTCTTCACATTTGGGAATGGAGATGAAGGACCGCTTCAGGGGTATAGTAGGTGTCAGTTTCTTCGTTTTTTGGCTTTTCTACTGTCTGCACATCAATATAGCTTATCAAAGCGCCTTGTATGGATTTTTAGTGTACCCTGGGGAGCTACCACCCATAGAAACTCTCGAAGAACTTGAAGAGTCGTGTCTACAAAAGTGCGCCACTCTTTTGGTGGGTCAAACGCACACAGATGTTCAGTTTTGTAGTGGAAGTTACTTAAATAATTTCCGAAATATTTACAAACATAGAAACTTGACCATATTGTCTAACAGGAATGTTGCTAATGTAATGATTGGTCGTAAACCTACAGCAGAAGGGATATTAGTTGTTCCGCTGACTGAGAATGTGGATTTTCTTCTTTTTGGTGTTTACATCAACAAAATGTCATGTATTCTGCATGACGATGTGCAGAAAATAAACAGAATTCTCGTCACTAATGGAATGATTGAATGGCATATGCGAAAATGGCAAAGAGTAGCCAATCAGTTCGTTCTTGATAGAAGTAAAGATGTGGACATTTTATCGTTTACATTGTCTCATTTGGTGGGACCATTTTACTTGTTGATGATTGGTTTGTTGGTATCAGTTTTGGTGTTTCTTGTTGAAAAACTGTGGTAACTTCAGTGCCTAATCCTAATTAATACTTTAACTCTTTAGTTCATACTGTTTCCTATGTGATGCAGCACTTTGTCTTAAATGTATAATGTAACTTAATTGAAAAAAATTATTTAAAGTTACTAAATAAGTTCCTGGATATGTAGGTCATAAGACAGGTATATAGAACTTAAAAGGAAAGGACGAAGTTAACAATACAAGCGCTATCGAGACAGAAATAAATAATTAGATGTTTATATATTACAATTACATTCATATGCCGCGCATTTGACATTGACCAATAACGTTTAACAATTCCTCGGATACCAATCACGATCGTAGGCCTAATAATCAGGGCCCGGATTCTAATGACATGTCATCTTTTTATTGATGCTGCATAGACATTGCCAACTTGTAGATAAATCCTAATCATGGCCTCTAGATTATAGAAATGCATTTTTATTAGGTCATTTATAAATGCAATTTTTTATTTTTAGGGTATTTATTTCAATATTATGTTATTATTTTGTCATTTTCGTGTTATTTGCTTCCTTATTTATTCATTTACATGTATTTACATTGAGTGCATTAACTTTTTTCATCGCTAGCGGTGCTGTCTTTGAAGTGTTGTTTGTTTAATGCAAGATGGAAATATTCGGCGTTAGAGTGTTGACATGTCTCAGTCGGAAGTGAGAATCAAAGAAACGCCAAAATTTTGTATTATATTACTATTGTTATTAGATTGACTTGGCACCAGAGTCTGCCACCTGCTTGGATTTGAGAGTGCAAACTACTGTTTACCCTCAATAAACAACAATATATTCCGGCTGAATTTTGAGTCACCAGTGCCAGTATAAATTTCCGTGAGAAAAGAACGTTCACAACATTACAGTTATTTACAGTTTTTACAATTATGTACAAACTAGTCTATAACTTTTTATGTACAATAATATTTTTTTGTAAATAAAATATGAGTGTTTAGGTAATTTGTTATAATTATTAAGTCATTTTTTTTAAAATTTAGGGTCATTTTATAGGTCATTTTTCAAACAATTTCAGGCCATCAGAATCCGGGTCCAGCTTATAATATTAGTCGTAGTGTAAAAATACTTATACTGAGTCTTGCGCATTTCAGCTTAAAATATTCCCTCAGTTGCATACAGCCTGGGGTCTACTGGACCCATTTCCCCTGGTTTAAGGATACCACAGCCATTTCATAATTACGTTTGGGACATGCTAGCAAGTTATAAAAACTATTTTTGTTTATTACATATCATAAATAATAAATTAGAATTGGTACTTCACATTCTGTAAAATTTACAATGCCTTCTCCTCCACACTACATGCAAAGCATTATTTAAAATTGATTTTAAATATTTTAAATTTGTTTTTCAAAATCTATTACGGATGGGACATAATTAGGACACTGATTTTAATGATGCAAAAAAAAAGTTCATTTGCTGTTCTGCTATTACTGTTTGGGTCTTAATGTTGTCTTTAATGAAGGTATGAGGGATTAAATACAAATTATAAACTGTTTCCAGGTTGTCAGATCATTTATTTAACTCATCAATAATAATTTAACAAAACTATCACTGTTACGGGTGGGACAAAAAGTCACTTGTTTGTTATTTTACATAGTAATTAACCACACATGTTTTTTGAAGTTAATCTTATACCAAATTGTACCTTATGATGTATATTTTCTCAAATGAAAATGGACATAGCTGATTACTCTTGACTACTTGGTATTAAAGACTGTTAAAATCATGCTAAAAATGGCAAAAAAAAGTAACACAACACAATAAATAAGTAAATCGACAGATTTTACACATGAAACCACTTCAGATACACCTAAATCTTTAATATTCAGAGAATTTGAGGTTTGAAACTTATTTTTGAGCACCCAATTAGAATAATTTTATAACTTCTCTCTTCTTAAGGGAAAAATTCCAATATTTTAAGCAGTTAAGATAGTTGCTTTTGGAGTAAAAACTACTTTCATAACGCCGCGTAGTATTTAATGTTGTGTTGTTTTACACCAATTTGAACACAAATCCCCGATTTTGAGAGCAACCAACATTGTAGTTTTAATGTTGCTAGGAACTGATGTAATAAATATGAAATAGACGCAGTAATTTCATTATTTGCACCACAGAGGTTGGCTGGTCGGGAAGTGCGGTATCAGGATTCGATCCCATAAACTCCGGTTAACCACATCCACCCTGCGCGTACCTACACAATGGTAACTATAGCAATAACATCAACAATAACAATAATAAAATGTTAGTGACGTCAGAGAGGCTGTACTTAAAATACAAGAATTGTAGTTTTTGAAGGGAACTCACAACATATTTAAATTAATTTAATTCAGCGTAGTGGTCCGCGAAGATGGTGCAGATGGTCCGCAGACATAATTAAAAGATATCATAAAGCAAGTAAAGAGGTAAAAATTTTTCACATGAAATGGTCACTAGATATCAAAGTTTTAAAATCTTCGAAAACATAGGTCCTATTGCAGTTACGAACCACAGTTTGAAACCCCTGATGCACTGACGTCTATGGTTCCCTCTTTCATTCAAAACCCTGAAAAATAAGACTTTGTCGGAATTTGTTATTAGAGGCGCTCTATTAACAAGGGTTTTATTGTTGGAGGTGCCCGAGTGTCTGATACCGGTAAACCTGTGTTATAATTCCTAACTATATTATGAAATTGGTAATAAATATTAAAGTCTGTTCAAACTATAATTTTACTGTCAATAGTTTACTTCCAATTCTATAACTGTGTTTCCGTCGAATTAAAAAGTGTATCTAGAATTATTTCGTTATAATGACCTATAATTAATACCACAAATATTAAGAATATAAGCCTACATATAGCCTACTTTTAAAAATGGGTTTAAAATTAGGGGTCCGTAAAAAAAAATTATACATTTTAGAGGTCCTCGGGTTCAAAAAGGTTGAGAAACACTGATTTAATATATTTTATTTTCCATAAGTAGACCTAGGTTCTTCATGTTTTTAAATCTCCCGAGTCCAAAAATACTTAAGGAAGACTAGACTCAAAAAACGAAATTTTTGGGTGACTATTCCACTCATACCCCGCGTGTTTGATATTGACCAGTAAAGCTTAGAAATTCCTCAGGACAGATCAATCGCGATCATTTATCTTATAATATCCTTCCTCGGATCGCAAGGATGCAATTTTATCTGATAAAACGTCAGCTCGTTACTGGACACGTAAGGCACCAACGTGCTGTGATTAACACGTCTCATGCACCATTGAGCAGAATGAAAACGCATTATCTACTCTTATACAATTCAACGGCCCCAAATAGCGTGCTTGCTCGCTCGCCCGCTTCGTGAGACATCGGGTAAACTCGGCGATGTTCGTCTCTCGCAGTCTAAACTTTCATGACGACTACAAAATTAGGAAAACCGTTTCTTTATTATATAAGGCCTAAGTGAAATGAACACAATGAACAAATATTCAAATTTTATTTTTACTTACAATTTTCATAGCTCTGAACCACAAACATTTTTTAATAAACTGCCAGTGTAAATTTCTTAAAAACTCTGGAGTCGTTTAATAATGGCGGGCGAAGCCGTTGGCACCAGCTATAATGTTATTGATAGTTTAATTCTTGAAATATCGCAGATAATAATAATCCAAACAAACCATTCCTTCCCTTGAAACATTATATAATTTCTCAAAATTACACTGAATTGATTAAATAAAATTTACATCATATTCATGTCAATAAACAGTTGAGAAACAATACGTATTATGTGTTCACAGGTTCCTTTGGAACTGCATAGTCGATTCTGATATAGTTTTCCCAGGGGGCGCTTTCTAATCGTAGAATGTACTCTGAAGCCGGAATTTTAGCTGTTTCATTAATATTATTAATGGCTTAGTTTATGAATGATTCTCGTGCAAGTGTTAATAAATATAATGCTTTAATAATTATTATACTCTTAATATTTAATTTTTAAATTAATTAACGTGGACGAAGCCACGGGCACCTACTTGTTTATTACAACATACCTTGTTTGATTCATGAATCGATTCGTGGACTGTTCGTTCACTTAGTATGCCGTGATCTTACGGCATATAGAATATTTATTATTTATTTTTTTTTCTTTGCAAGTGGGTCAACAACCCGGTGACAGTGTTGCAATTGATACCAACTATACATATATACATACAATGACACATTATAGATACAATTACACACATTAAATATGACAGCAAGCTATCTGGATACCAATACCCTGTCAATTAATAATTTTAAAAAATCTCTGTCTATTCAAAACTATGGCATATAAAAATATTTACAAACATAACTACATAACATCATATATTCTTATCACATGCCCTACTCAATATATTTTTAAAAATTTTGGTGTTAGCAGGAAACGTTTCGAAGGTTTCTGTAGGTAAAGTTATTCCAATCCTGAATTCCTCTATTTCTTTCTTTCTTTCTTTACCATAGTTTCACCTCTCCCTTTTAGGATTTAAGCGACCCAAGCCGCCCGGGCCTTACAGGGCCGCGACCTGTCGGGAGAGGGATTATCTTTAAATCACATACATACTCTTTTGACCAGACAAGGACATGGAGGGCCTCCCCGGATGAGTGATCAGCCCAATGCCGGGGCCACCTCCGAGACAACACGAACACATAGGACGAGACACGCCATTCACACACACACTCACTCACTTCAAACAAGGCGAGGATGGGATGAAGATGATAATGACGGCCCGATGATATCTGGGGACCACAAGGGCTTAAAGTTACCCGACATTTGTCTCAAAGGTGAGGAAAAACCCCAGAAAAAATCCCACCTAGGTAACTTGTCCCGACCAGGAATCGAACCCGGGCCCGCTGCGTGAGAGGATTGAACGCATTCCCTGAGCCACAGCGGTGAATTCCTCTATTTAAGAAAGAAAATTTAGATATATTTGTTCTCTATTTGAGGGTCTACCCCTGATTTTGTGTCTGTGATCCTTCCTACTTTTGTAATCTGGTTGTTTAATTTTGCTGTGAAGCTCTTCTCATGCCGGTTGTTTCGTGTACACGTAATAACATACATTTTAATCTATTTATTTTCCTTCTGGATTCTATAGATTCCCTTCCTACTGACAACAAAGTAAGAAAATAATTTTTATTTACAAAATCCGTTACTTTTTTTCATGGAATACTCTTGATAAATCCTATTTCGCATCTTATTATCACATTTCCCTTTTTCCATTCAGAAATTGCATTGTAAAGTCCTTACTTACTTGCTTACTCAATGGCAATAGACAATTCCTCAGCAAGCTAAAGTAATATTATCTATTTTATGGAAGGTTCATTGCCGCGCTTACCTGAGCCTGCCATTCAGCCCTACTCTGTGCTAACTCCATCCTAAAATAAAGTAAAGTAAAGTGAAGGCTCAGAGGGTTCCAGGAGGTTGAGGCTCCATGATTTTTAGACATTCGGCACATGAAGGTGGTAAGGTTGTCAGCCTGACACGCCGGCCACCTTTACCCTTAGGATTGCTCCTGGCACTCATTTCTGTTAGAGGCTGAGTCGACCTCAGAGCCATGGTGTCACCAGAAGGATTAGGCCAATTGAAAAACTCCAACGACTTCATCAGGAATCGAACCCGCGACCTTCCGGTTTGTAGCGCAGCGCCTCAACCACTACGCTACGGCGTACCCCCTGCTAAGTCCCTCCTACTTCCCTTAAATCTATCCTAATATTGTCCTGCCACCTTCGTCTAGGTCTTCCAAATGGTCTCTTCCCTTCGGGTCTCCCAGTCAATATTTTTTAGATATGTCTTTCCTGCTGCCCCATGCTTGAAATATTTTCAGCCCATTTCATCCTCCGTGAGATTTAAAAATACTAACCCTGATAATTAATCATAAACTTAATTCGATGGTGGGTCCGTCTGCTTTACAGAGAGTTGCAGAATACACTATGACGCTTCGCACAGTAGTTTTTCAGTTTGATAGACCTGTTATGTGGCGAAAGGGGTTGTCAGAGGGTGGGAATACAAATAGAGAGGGAGTTGCTGATAACGCTTGCTTCTTCAACAAAACTTGGGCCTTTCAACCCTTAATGTGGCTGTGTTCCGGGAGTGCATCCCCCAAATTATCACCTTCTTCACGGGCTGGGCTGAAAACATCCCTCTCTCCCCTGTAATTACTCCCGCAACTTGTTAACACCCGCATTGTTAGAGTCTGCATTGTTGTGAGGCCAGTTTCCTCAGCCACTAGCACACATTTAGTGTTTTGTTGTGTACTCGTTATGTGCTTCTGTTTCATCTTCCCTTTGCCGAAAGTTAATTCTGCTAAACCTGCATTGGCATGGTTTGTTTTAATGTTTTTTGCACGAAGTAACTAATTAGTGGTACTTACGAATATTGTTGCCGCGGATCGTAACTTGACATTCCCGCACGCAATCTGGTTGCTATGAAAACAGAAGAAATTTCCGTGCGGTAAAAATTACAAAACGCACAAGTGCCGTATGTAAAACCATCATAATACAAGCCTTTATGGAAGACCGGAACCAAGGCCCCCTAGTTTGTGGCGACTTTAACAGGACAAATATTCGGTCCCCATAACAACCAACACATACGAATCACTTTCTGAAATATAACATCTGTCTTCAATAATGTATATACATAATATTTTCAGCGAATATCTCAATTGTGTAGGGGAAATGGAAAAGGCTGAAAGTGCCAAAAAATAAAAAATCGATTTTTTGCATGGAGTGTGTTGTAAGCGACATCGCCAATAACCTAGAGAAGGTTGAAAGTGCCCGAAAAATTCCTACTAGTTCCTAGAGTAGTCGCAAGGAGCAGCATCGTGAAAGCGCCCGCTGACCGTCAGTGGAAAAGGCTGAAAGTGCCACCCGCCATTCATCCTTTACGTGTAATGAGCGCTGGACTTCCAGCCTTTTAACTAACAAGGTATGGCACTTAACAGCGTTTCCCAAAAAAAGATATGATGGCACTTTCAGCTTTTCACATGCAAAATCAAGTTATATATGTACAATAAAAAAAACAACTCTTGAAAAACAAATAAAAATATATTTTGTATTTTTAATGAATTTTATAGATTTTTAAAGGATACAGTATAAGTTTTATGAAGTTTTTATTGCATACTGAAAATTTTACTTTGTGTCACTTTCAACCTTTTTCCATTTCCATTACACAATTAACATAAATAAATTGATATAGATAATCATCGTGCAAAAAATAGCATGCAGTACTCGTGCCGTAAGCGCATAATGGATCTCGGAAATTGAAAAAACTCTTTCCTCGATCTGTATGCACCGCTTACGGCAATATACTCTTGTTATATGTATCGCAATATACTATTTCATGGTTTATTTCGTGTCCTCTTCAGTTCCATTCCGATGCTCACACAACTGAGGGCCAGAAGGAATCTGTCTCTTATGATTGTCATAGGTAATCCTACGAGAAATGACTAGTTTAACGATATACAGGGTGTTAATAAATAACACCGAAATATTTTACCTGTGTATAGAGGGGACATAGACAAGCAACATTTAATAGAAGACTTTTGCACTGTGGATTAAATTTTTCCTGTTACAGCATAAAATCTCCCAGGGCATGGACACCACTGACTTCTAACATTTGAAAAAAAAAAAAATGCAAAACAAAGGAACTTCGATGTTAACACTGGAGTTATGAATAAAAAACTAATGCATTGGTGGCCAGTCATGTGATTAGATTGTAAATTTTGCATACCCTGTATCAATTGTAACAAAAAGTTTTCCAAGTCTATGGATGGGAAAGACTTCTCCACCCATCATGCAGTCCTGATTTGAGCCCACCAGACTTTGATTTGTTTCCCAAATTGAAGGAACCACTCCATGGAAAACGTTTTATTACAATTGATGAAGCTTCCATTGAGGTGACCCGAGCTCAACAATGAAGTGCCCTATCCAGAATACAAAATTTTCCAAAACGTTGGGAAGTTGTCATAAGCAAGAATGAAGATTATATTGAAGGCCTGTAAAAGTATTTTGTAAAATAAATTATTTTCTTCAATTTTATCTTGCAGTGTGCAGAACTTTTGAAATGACCCTCGTAGTAATTTTTAAAGCCATATTTGCAGTCAAATTTTGCACCTTTTTAGGTCATAAACATCCGGACCCTGACCGCCGGTGTGGTATTGTGGTTAGCGACACTGACTACAGATCCGTCGGCCCGGGTTTGATCCCCGGAACCTCCTCGGATTTTTCTGAGGTAGGGAGGATTGGAACGGGGTGCACTCAGCCTCGTGATTCAAATTGAGCTGTTTGATAGAGAAGTAGCGGCTCCGGTCATGGAAACCACCATTAACGGCCGTGAGTGTAGGCATGCTGACCACATACCCCCCAATCCTGTCTTCTGCCTATGGTAGATGACGCACCGGTCAGGTGGTAGGCCTTGTCCCTCCTGGGAAGTAGCACCCAGGGCCGTAGCTAGGCAATGGCGAGATGTGCCCCCGCCATGGGCGCAAGTACAAAGAGGGCGCAAAATTAATCATGAAAAAATACAATTTTTCTTTTAGACTGGTGCAATTTATCAAGCAATAACAATTCTAGATTTTATTATTTAATTATTTTTTTAAGTAGTTCAATCGTCTGGAAATGAGGTTTTAGTACCTTGAAAGTCGAGCACTTGGTTCATTTTCAAATTGAGGTTTAAGTTTTCTTTGATAATAACAGTGTTTTTATATTAAAATAATAAACAATTTTACAGAAAATTAAAAAAAATTGTTCAGACCCCCCAGTATTGGAGGGCGCAGATTTGTCAAACTCACCAAGGGCGCAGAAGGACTTTGCTACGGCCCTGATAGCGCCACGGAGTTTAGTTTAGTTTGTTTATGATTTTTTGGGTCATATTTAGTCATTTTTAAAACCATATTTGCAGTCATATTTTCCACCTTAGTCATAAACATCCGAACCCTACTTATAACTTTAGCTTACTGAAGAATTGTCTATTTCCATTGAGTAAGTAAGAAAGATACATTCCTTTATGAGGCCATATTTATAATTTTTGGGTCATATTTAGTCATTTTTAAACCCATATTTGCAGTCATATTTTCCACCTTAGTCATAAACATCCGAACCCTACTTATAACTCTAGCTTGCTGAAGAATTGTCTATTTCCATTGAGTAAGTAAGAAAGATACATTCCTATATGAGGCCATATTTATAATTTTTGGCTCATATTTAGTCATTTTTAAAGCCATATTTGCAGTCATATTTTCCATCTTTTTAAGTCATCCGAACCCTACTTATAACCATTACTCCTCCTTATATTAGATATCGGCAATGTGCTTATCAGGATACAGTGAGCCAGTACATCACATGTAAGCTGAATTTAATATATAAACGCAATTAACGGGCGAGTTCCCCAACTGGGTTAATTGCTTCTTTGTCTGGCCATCTCCCGTACACTCGGAGCAAACAAACTGCACACATATAACATGTATTGGAATGCCGAATCACAGTGTCGGATTTGCAACCCCCCCCCCCCAGCGCAGGGCCCCTACACTTCAATTCAAAAGGCACTGATGGGACTTCTTAAATAAATAAAAAAAAGTGTGCGTGGAACGCCACGCGACAGAAGTGAAACTTTTTTTAAATTTTTTCCAATTTTTGATAATTGGATTTTTAAATTTTGCATTAATGGACAGTTTAATATAGGGTTTTTGAACTTTTTAAATTTTGGATCTTTGAATTTTTTTATTTTAGATTTTTTTAAATTTTCGATCTTTGAATTTTGTTATTGCTTGGAATTTTTAAGCCGGTAATAAACCTCCGGGTTCCATAAAATAGATAATAGACCTTTAGATTGCTTAGGAATTGTCTATTGCCATTGACCAAGTAATTATTATTATTATTATTATTATTATTATTATTATTATTATTATCATTATCATTATTATTATTATTATTATTATTATTATTATTATTATTATTATTATTATTATTATTATTATTATTATTATTATTATTATTATTACTATTCCCATTAGACCTCGTACTAGGTCTGAAAAATTTCCTTTGATTACTCCTAATCATTGAGTTGATTGTTTTCTGTGCAGTCCGCTCCGGAACATTCTAGTAATTTCGTGACGGTTTTGAGTGTGACACTAATTTCGTGACGGTTTTAGCGTTACACAAGTTCCCGATTTACCCCGTACCGCCGCTAAAGTAGTTTCACTTTCTAAAATTAAAAAAATCAGGTAAACTGATATAATAAAGTGCCAGAATGCTTTTGTTTGATCAGTGATAAATTAATTGCAATTATGATATGAGTAGTTCGCCTGCTCACGCAATGAGTACTTCAATATAGACAAGTCTAAATATAACTTGTTTGAGACTGAAGATGATGCGAAACCAGCATCGAAATGCATCTCCACATGAAAAATACTTTGATATTGTTTAATGACTGCTGACAGAAGAATTCTAAAACTCCATACTTCGAATCTACATACATTGTGCTCTAATATTTTTAAATATCAACTCTTATAAGACAACGAAAACTTCATATAAGGCGTAATTATCTTTGTACTACACTGGGTTTCTTAAATAATAATCTCTACAGGACAACAAGCAGTACATTTTAAATTGTATGTCCACAAGATAAACAGTGTACACATGATTAATTTTGAAGTGAAACTTCTTTAGCCGCGGTAAGGATAAATCCAGAGCTTGTGTCACACTCAAAATCGTCACGAAATTAGTGAGGTGTGACGGAACGGACTGCACAGAAAACAATCGATTCAATGATTAGGCTTGTCAAAAATTCAAAGATCAAAAAATTCAAAATTCAAAAATAAAAATCCAAAATATAAAAAAATAAAAAATCCAAAATTAAAAAATAGAAAATCCAAAATTTAAAAATCCAAAAATAAAAAATTCAAAGATCCAAAATTTAAAAAATCCGAAATTAAAAAATTTAAAGATCCAAAATTTAAAAATTAGAAATTAAAAAATACAAATATCTAAAATTTAAAAAATCAAAATTAAAAAAATTCATTAATCCAAATTTAAAAAATAAAAAATCCAAAACTAAAAATCCAAAATCCAAAATTTAAAAATTCAAAGATTAAAAATTAAAAAATCCAAAATCCAAAATTAGAAAAGTCCATAAACCCTATATTAAAAATTCCAACAATCCAAAATTGAAATATCAATAATCCAAAATTTAAAACATCCGAAAATTAAAACAAGTTTCACTTCTGTCGCGTGGCGTTCCACGCACTCTTTTTTTTTTATTGTGACTGTTAATAGAAGAATGTTTTTGTACATAGATTTTAACCTGACGTTTCTTCTACAACATATACCTAAACATTTCTCTTGTGTATATATAAAAACACTGTATAAAAAAATAAAAACAGGTATTATAAGCTATCTAGAAATTCTCCGTCAGCACCCTATTATTCCAATATCAATATAAAATACTAGTGCTTGTAGGTGGAAAAGAATTCATAATTTTAAACTTACAGAAAATAAGTTATTTTTGTAATCTGTCTTCGAATTAAGCTGCAGGCACTAATTTTAGACAGTGCAACTTCAAAATCCAGACCTAGCTGAAAAATAATCCATTTTATAGTCTTGACGAATGTATTGATTTTAATTATGTTGATATTAATGTGTAACCATAGAATTGCGTGTAGTATGTAAGTATTTTAGTATCATATACACTTCTAATGACATAGCCTATTTTATTTTATACTCAAAGGCGATAATAAATTGAATTGAACAAGTTCCAGAAATGCTCCTTCACCGATCATAAAAAGTGTATCTATCTAACTTCGCAACTTGGCCGTCAGATGTCAGTTATGCCGCTTTTTTATTACTTTAAGTTCTTACACAGCAATGACTTATTCTTAGTTGAGGTGTAATGCTCGTTGTGAACGGATGACAGGTAAGAAAATATAAAATAGTTTTATTATTAGGTAGATTTCGAAGAAAAATCTACCTATTGCAATCGATACCATGTCATGACTTTCAAAAAAAAAATTTCATATCGTTACGTTTCATGCCTCCCTAAGTATGAAACCACCGCCAGTTCAAAAAAAATCCCTTTAGGCAAGCCGACAGGCTGAGGTAGATTTCGAAGTGCTTTTGGTTTAATTTACTGTCGCTGCGTAGCACTCTTCTCCTTTAGCCTTGGCATGACAAATCCGCAATAATAACTGCAAAAAGGAGGAAACAGCACTTTTTCAAATAGGCCTATTCAAATCTCGCCTTATATGAAAACCCCCAAATTGTTGGTGTCACTGTGAATTCCATAGGGAGTACTCTAATTTATTCAAACAAAGTTTCCCTCTATACTTCATAGGGGCCGAGATATAAACCTTTCAAAATTTCAACCCCCTCCCCCGGCCACCCTTGGGCCAATTTTGCTCATTAATGAACTTGTCCGAAGTATTGGGCCTAGAAATAACATAATAAAATTTGGTTCAAATATCTTCAAAATTACGGCCGCTAGCGTGTAAAGATATATATATACTATATATACTGTATACTGTAACGTTAAGGGCGGGTGGGTGGGTTGGACAGACTCACTTACCAAGACAACATCTCCTCTCCACGTAACTATATATAACAAAATGTGTGATATTAGGTATTTTATGAATGGAATTTTGGATTTAAAATATGGGTCAACTGTGTCTTGATTTTACCGTATTTTCAGCTGTTCAATGTAACCAGTTCTTTATTGATTATAATTTTAGCTTACCATTACACTCCTTCTCTCTGTGCTTTCCCATGGCTTATTTTGTTGGGTGGAATTCTGACTTCTTCATTCCCTCATTTCAATGTCAGGCAGAACTTAACATTGATTTACAGCTCAGAAGTAGGAAACTGACAGTAATGGGACTACCCCTACAGTATTGAACTATTCCCTGTATTTCACAAAGTAACGGTGAATAGGATCAATAACCTACAAACACTGAAAACATAACAAACTTCGTATCATTCACAACCAATGTGATATCACATAACTAAAAATCTGATGTGAAAGTCACATAACTTCCTCTGCCCAAATAAAAGTTAGCAGTATTCATATGGGTCATTCTTCAAAAACGGGAAAATTTGGAGTATGTAAAATCCAAATTTTTTACTTTGTTTTTAAAATATAAAAAAAATTACTAAAATACTTCAGGGGCTACTTGATTATAATAAGACACCAGCAGAGCTTAAATGTTTATATTTTTTATTTATTTTTTAATTTGTTTAAAGCCATGTGAATGACATCCATGTACATATGGATGGCAGAAGGCCACATTAATGACTAACTTTGGCAACAATATGCTTTTCTTTATGTGGTTTTATATTTTTCTCAGCATACTTCAGTTGATTTTGCACCAAATTTGCAAATTTGTGTTCATACTCCGGAATTAATGTAATTTTAACTAGACTGTGTTTTTATGGTTTGGGGGGGGGGGAATCAAGCAGAAATTCATTTAATCAGTTTTAAGATTTTAAGTACAGGTCACAGACACCGCAAACACAATAGTACCCTGCATTTATCATCTACATTACTTGAGAGTCATCCACATACCCCTTCATGAGGCATGTGGATGACGCAAAAATCAGGCATGTGGATGACAAAAAATGAGTTTTAGTGGTCTCAGCAAGCCATTTCTAAACCTCTGTAGGCTCAACTTCAGTCAGGTACTTTGAATTGGAAGGTTTATCATATTGCATAATCAAAATTAATTAATATTCACTTTCTGCCTACTTTCTAGAAGTCATGTTAATGACGGGGAATAAAAACGCTTTCCTTGAAAATGATGCAAAGTCCTTTGTTAATCCTAAACTGTTTGTAAGCAAGCAAAATTCAACCACAAGCTGCCCTGTTGGCTTTCTAACACTGTTGCCAGTTATACAAATTTCTCATTTCTGCAGAAAAAAATTCTATTCTTTTCAGCCATGTGGATGACCAAAAACCCTTGGGACATTCTTTATATTCATTAGGTGGGGTAACAATTTTATTTAATTTTATTTTTTAGGGGTTAATATTCTTCACACATTCATACTCATTGGCAGGAAAAAAGTTGAAAAGGAAATAACATTTTGTTTTGTGGAAAAATGCATTAGAATATACAAAACCGGGGTGTGGGACAGGGCATGTGGATGACATTTCATTTAATTAAATTTGATTTTGGAATATCAGAATTTGAAGTTAGTGACATTTCAAAGTGATAGTTGTAGTATGGAAGTAGTAGAAACAAACTGTTATTTTAATTTTTTTTAAAGTTGAATTTGAAAGGAAATATCACTCCGGAACACAAATTTTCCCGTATTTGAAGAATCACCCATATATTCCTGTTCAGAATCGCAAGAAAAAATTTTACTAAAACTTTCTACAAACAGTGTGTGAACAGTGGGTGGCTTGTAACTACCCTTGAGAGAATTTTTTCGGAAAAAAGTTTCAAATAAAAGTTTTAGCTCTCACTATAAGCTACACATGTGTAAAATTTCGAGAAAATCGCAAAAAAACTAAAATTTCTTCATGTAAAGTCCCCTTAAAATTAAGAGAAACTTGTCGCCAATCTTGGGCACACAACTTCTGAAGGTACTTGACCCAAATACGAAATTTTGTTTTCATTCGATTTTCCGTTTTGGAGCTAGCCTGTTCACAGGCAGACAGACAGACAGACTGACACACAGACACACAGACATGTTTCCAAAAATAGCATTTTTGGAGTCAGGGGGCCTTGAAATGTGTATATATAGACTACTAAAAACACAACTTCGAATTTTGGGGTCGAAAACAATACTTCCTCTACCTATAGTACCTATGGTACGGGCAGAGGAAGTAAAAAATTATAGTTAACACAGAATAATTTAAACATAATAAATAGGCTACTGTTGGTTATAATAAATGTATATTTAAATTGATTTAAAACAGTCTTGCAATGCTGGCTTGCAGAAAATCCCTTCTATGACCTAAAGGAATTTTTCGAACTCTTCTGTTAATATCCTTCCATAGTACAAAAATTTTCCTATCTTAACAATTCATATTAATTTGTATTTCAATTGTGTTTTATTCTTTGTATTGTATTTGTATTCATTATTTTGTATTATCATTCTGGTATTTCTAGTTGTGTCACTTTAGAAGAATTATTTTGTAATGCCTTGAATTGTATCTTTTTTTTTAATTATATAAACATAGTTTGAGTAATGTCCGCCGGCGTGGTTAGCGTCGCTGACTGCAGATCCGTCGGCCCGGGTTCGATCCCCGGTACCTCCTCGGATTTTTCTGAGGTAGGGAGGTCTGGTAGGGGTGCACTCAGCCTCGTGATTCAAAATTGAGGAGCTACTTGATAGAGAAGTAGCTGCTCCGGTCAAGAAAACCACCATTAACGGCCGTGGGTGTCGGCATGCTGACCACATGCCCCTGCCATCTGCCTACGGGAGATGACGCAGCGGTCGGGTGGTAGGCCAAGTCCCTCCAGGGATGTAGCGCCACGGAGTTTAGTTTTAGTTTAGTTTGAGTAATGTCTCTTTTAATGATTGTACTTACCTGGGGTTTTTCTCTTTCTCTTTTTTATAGAGTTTAATTGTTTCCATCGATCCGTGCGGTGAAAATTGTTGTCGATGGCAGCTGCTACAAGTAGTACAAGTAGGTCTGAAGGTCCTATTCGTATGAGTTTGAGAAAAAGGAAATTGAAAAATAAATACTGTGCTTCTCCATTACACAGTAGTAGTGATGATATTCATGGATTAGACGATGACTCTGTATATGATTCAAATTTCAGCGCAAATGAAACTGATGTTGAAACAGAAGCTGAAATGGAGAAGAAGAAGAAAGGGAAGAAAAGGAAACAGAAACCAGAAACCTGGACAGTCACAAAAGCAAAAGTTTTGAGAAATTCTGGAAAACCATACGTATCATCCTCTAAAACGAGAAAGGAATTTCCAGCAAGAAAATTGCGTCCACCATGTAGAGAGAATTGCAGATTACGCTGTAGGGAGAAGATAAATGATGAAGTTAGACAAGAAATTTTTCGTCATTATTGGAGTATTGCAGACTTGCAGAAGCAACGGGATTTTATAGCTGCACACACTCAACCAATCATACCCAAGTATCGCTATCCGACCACGCAGGGGCATAGAAATCTCAATTCAGCGTTCTATTTTGAGGTAAAGTCACGAATTAGGGTTTGTAAGACATTTTTTAAGGCCACTCTTGGTATAAATGACAGACCTATTCGAACAGTTTTTGAAAAGAAAAATGAAAGAGGATTCGTTGAGGCTGACAGGAGAGGAAAACATGGCAAACACCCCACAGTGAGAGGAAAACATGGCAAACACCCCACAGTGGATCCTGAAATAACAGACAGTGTAAGGAGATTCATTGATGCTATCCCCAGAATTGAATCTCACTATTTAAGGGCTCAGACTACACGTGAGTTTATTGAGGGCGGAAAAAGTCTAGCTGGTCTCTATCGGGATTATAAAGAAAGCCGTAAGAAGCAAGACTTACTTTACGCCAATTCGACCATGTTTAATCGTATATTCAATGGGAATAACATATCTTTCTATGTACCCGGTAAGAATCAATGCGACTTATGTGAATCATTTAAGAATGCAAATGAAGAGTCCAAGGAAGGTTTGATTGAATCTTATAGGAGGCATCTAGAAGAGGAAGAACTATCTAGTAAAGAGAAGGATGATGATAAGAACAAACCGAATGTTGCTGTGTTTGACTTACAGGCAGTTATGCATCTACCTAAAGGTTTGGACTCATCATTTTATTATAAAAGTAAAATAAATTGTTACAATTTTACAGTGAGTGATCTCTACGCTGAAAACTCTGAATGTTTCTTCTGGACTGAAATAGATGGAAAATGCGGTGCTGTGGAAATTGGAAGCTGTGTACTGCGTTACATTGAATTGCTTATTGGAAAAACTAATGATCCTGATATTACGTTCTATTCAGATAGCTGCTTGTGGCAACAGAAGAATACATATCTACTTGCAATATACTTGTATGCTCTACACAAACACAATATTCGTAGTATCACCCATAAATTTCTGATACATGGACATATGCAGAATGAAGGCGACAACATACATGGTGTCATTGAGAAGCAAGTTCAGAGGCATCTGAAATCTAGTCCTATCTATATACCAGAACAGTATGTAACATTAATAATCCTAGCAAAGCAGACTGATGCACCGTATCGTATTCATCAGTTGAGTTATGAAGACTTTTATGATGTAAAACGTCTGCAGAAAGAATGGAGAACCAATTTTAGTGTGCGTACAGAGAAGAAACTGAAATGGGATGACATTAAGGTGTTCAAAGTCGAGAAGGAAAAACCCGAAGAATTCTTTTACAAGACTTCTTACAAGGATACAGAGTTCGAGGTAGCCAGTGTATGGAACAAGAAAATTAGGAGTCCAAACATTTGGAAGTCTGTTAGGTTGGTTGTCAATACGCTTTATTGTTAATTTATTTGGAATAGTCACGAAATTAGTGAGGTGTGACGGAACGGACTGCACAGAAAATAATCAACTCAATGATTAGTCTTATCCAAAATTTTAAAAAATTTAAAAAATTAAAAATGTAAAAATCCAAAATTTTAAAAATATAATTTCAAAAATTAAAAATCCAAAATCCAAAGTTCAAAAATTCAAAAATAAAAAATTCAAATATCCAAAATTTAAAGAATCCAAAATTTAAAAAAAAACAAAAATTAAAAATTAAAAATTCAAAGATCCAAAATTAAAAAGTCCAAAGATCCAAAATTACAAAGTCCAATAATCCAAAATTTAAAAAAATAAAAAATCCAAAGTTAAAAAATCCAAATATCCAAAATTTAAAAATTCAAAACTCAAAAATTCAAAAATCCAAAATTAAAAATCGAAAGTAGAAAATTAAAAAAATCCAAAAGATAAAAATTTAAAAGATCTAAAATTTAATAAATCCAAAATTAATAAAATCTTAAATTCCAAAATTAAAAAATTAAAGGATCAAACATTTAAAAAATCCAAATCCAAAAGTAAAAAAATCCAAAAACAACAGATTAAAAAGTCCAACAATCCAAAATTGAAAAATCCCATAATTGAAAAAAGCCCAAAAATTAAAACAAGTTTCACTTCTGTCGCGTGGCGTTCCACGCACTCTTTTTTTACAAGTTCCGATCGATCGTGAAATGAAAACCACAGTGAAAATAAAAACTGTTTTATTTGGAACATTTAGATACACCGTCTAGCTGCTTCTCTACATAATCTCGCTCCGATTGAGTCATTTGTCGTAGCGTGGTACCAACTTTACTATACCCTCTTTATAGAAGCGTGCCGCCAGCGTATTCAGAAGGGTCTTCACGGCATTTTGAAGTGTTCTGAAGTTCTTCGTTGGTGTGGAAGCTCTTTCCTCCCTGATCTTTATTCAGCTGCCGAAAAAGATGAAAACCACTCGGCATGGGAAAGAGTTTTTGAAATCCATCGTGACAAGGGGTGAAACATGGATTCGTTACGACAATCCAGAATCAAAAGAAGAATCCAAACAATGGATGCATACAAATGTCCTGAACAAACCCGAGATCTGGGAGGACTGCGCTTCCACACGAACGAAGAACTTCAGAACACTTCAAAATGCCGTGAAGACCCTTCTCAATACGATGACGGCAAGCTTCTGTGAAGAGGGTTTAGTAAAGTTGGTACCACGCTTCGACAAATGACTCAATCGGAGCGAGATTATGTAGAGATGTAGCTAGAAGGTGTACCTAATTGTTCCAAATAAAACAGTTTTGATTTTCCCTGTGGTTTTTATTTCGCGACCGATCGGACCTTGAAAAGAAAAATAGTCCTCTTGTGGTAACTGTTTATTTATTTTTTTTCGTTTTCAGGTTGACTAAAGCTTACTCTAAGAGATTTCCATTGCCCGAAAACAAGAAGAAGGACATTCAAGACCTTATAGAGAAAAACCTCATTCCGAAGAATTATTATGATTCTTTTTATAAAGATGTTCTCAGTGTGCTTTGAATCTTTTTAGCAATTCAATAGGTATCTCATGTAAGAACAGTTTGTTCAAAATGGCACTACTTTAAAACTGCTATTATTTTCTGTAGTACAAAATAAACACATTCGTAAGATACTGCAATCCCAATTTTGTGAATTCTTCATTATATTTATCTCTAATTTCCAGAAACTGGTTGTGTAAACCTATCCCGAGAGATAGAGTTATACATAGCGGCAAATAATAAAGTAAAGTAAAGTGATCCCTATACAGGCCATGGAGGCCCAGATGGTTCCAGTAGGTTGAAGCTCCCAGATTTTAGAAATTCGGCACATGAAGGTGGTAAGGTAAGCCGTACGCACCGGCCGCCTTCACCCCCAGGATTGCTCCTGGTACTCAATTCTGTTGGAGGTGAGTCGACTCCAGGGCCATCGTGCCACCAACAGGATTAGGCCAGTTGAAAAACTCCAATAAACCGTTGACTGGTACCGGAGTAAATACCAATTTAGTGTCTATTTGCCTATTTTATGGTGTTGTAATAAAAATAATTTATCAAATGGAAATCAGTTCTCATGACAACATATTGTTTTACAGTGTTCATATACGGCTTTGGAAGTTGCAATACAGTCAGCTATGACAAATAACATTACCCACATATTCCTTATCATATATGCTTATCAAACTTTAGACCATAAGCCCTGCTTAATGAATCGATCTGGAGCTTAACTCGGAAATCGATAACAAAAATAACTTATTTTCTGCATATCATAATTGCAATTATCACTGATTAAACAAAAGCATTCTGGCACTTTGTTAACTTACATTAGTTTACCTGATTTTATTTTTGTTTGAAAATGGTACAAGAATTTCATTTTAAAAAATGAAGATAAAAAATACATTGTTTTGAATGGAGGCACAGTAGCAGGAAGCTGGAGCCTACACGTGTGATTCAGAAATGAAAAACGGGATATCAACCCATGCATTATTCATGGCACCTTTATAAATAATAAGCAAAATAAATTGCCTCTACCTATATCACACGGAGGGGGAACGTTGAATCAGGAATGACGCCGCTTCATTGGCTTCTTTTTTAAACATCGTGACGTTTCAGGTGGATTTTCGCGTTTAAAAATACCTCCTACTCGGTTTTAAAATACTGTGAACGATTTCTTTTTCAACCCAGAATAATCTCTTTAACCCTAAGGACCGGTATTATATGAAAGTTATTTTCTTTATTAAGTGCCAGTATGGTACTTTATGAGATTGTGTGGGGGACGGGAAAATGTCTGTCCGTCTGTCCGTCCGTCTGTCTGTACGCGCGATAACTCAAATACGCTTTATCGGATTTTACTGAAACTTGGTGTAAAGTGATCCCTATACAGGCCATGGAGGCCCAGCGGCTTCCAGGAGGTTGAGGCTCCCAGATTTTGGACATTCGGCTCACGAAGGTGGTAAGGTTTGTCAGCCTTACGCACCGACCGCCTTTACCCCCAGGATTGCTCCTGGTACTCATTTCTGTTAGAGGCTGAGTCGACCCCAGGGCCAAAGTGCCACCAGAAGGATTAGGCCAATTGAAAAATCTCAACGACCTCATCGGGAATCGAACCCGCGACCTTCCGATTTGTAGCGCAGCGGCCCAACCACTACGCTACGGCGTCTGAAACTTGGTGTACGCATTTATAATGTCCATGGGAAGAAGCCTGTTGATTTGGACCAAATCGGTTGACCGGTACCGGAGTAAAACCCAATTTAGTGTCTACTTTAAAGGCGCGATAACTCAAATATGCGTTACGGGATTTTTATAAAAACTTGGCATACACATTTATAATGTCCATGGCAAGAAGCCTATTTATTTTTGACCAAATTGGTTGACCGGTACCAAGGTATCAACTAATAATTAAAGGTCACATGTTTTTTTTTTTTTTTTAAATCATGTCTATACTACAATGCCACATTTCTAATCATTGAGGGCTTTGCAGTCAGATATTTGTTTATTTCGTTGATCAAGTTGAAATGGAGTAGTACCGGTACATAAATACTGTTATATACAGAAGGTATATTACTGTGAAATAATTAGCGGAGTTCTTTTCCACTGAATTTTGTGAAATGTTGACATATTTTAAAAATTTCAAGGTTAAATACATTTAGCTTTGACAAATAACGCTATTCCTTCACATATGCTTATCAAACTAGACCGTTAAACTGTGCGAGGAGGCCGAAATGGGGGGGGGAGATTTTTTTATCTGAAAGTTTATAAAAGAAATTTCAGGAGGAAAAATTGTAAAATGTCGAAACGCCATGAGATCAAATTTGTTGACCTCAGCTGTTGGTGCAATCGGTTTTTGATAAGATTTAATATTTAGCTGTTATAAGACTCCCAAAGGAAAATGAGCATAGACTTTAAAGTTGCGTCCGCCATTTTGAATACTGTTTGGGGATTAAAAAATAAAAATAAATAGATAACTCGTTTGGAATTTTACCGTCTGTTATTGGTTAATAGCTGTAAGAACCAAATACAAAGTTTCTAGCTTATCTGGAAATGGTAAAAATTATTTTCATTGAGTGATTAATCAAGTCAGTGAGCCATGTGGCTTTATACTGACATGACTGAGAAGAATAAGCCAATCAGATATAGAAATAATTATGAGAATATTACGCTATAGGAGAAAAATTCCTCCGACACTGGGACTTGAACCCAGGACCTTTGGCTATTCGCACCAGTGCTCTACCAACTGAGCTAAGCCGGAGTTCAATTCACAGCGCCAGATGGAATCTCTCTCCTATGACTAATTGCCCTAATGGTCTACCTCACAGACAGACAAGTTATGTCATATACAGTCTGTGAGGTAGACCATTAGGGCAATTGGTCATAGGAGAGAGATTCCATCTGGCGCTGTGAATTGAACTCCGGCTTAGCTCAGTTGGTAGAGCACTGGTGCGAATAGCCAAAGGTCCTGGGTTCAAGTCCCAGTGTCGGAGGAATTTTTCTCCTATAGCGTAATATTCTCATGTAATGTCCAACAGAGACAATAATCTGTGGTTCATGAATGCTTATATATCTAGAAATAATTATGTATAGTTTTTTTTTCTTTCTTTACTTTTGGCCCAATTGTTGGCCTTACTGCTAATAATATGAAACATCTTTTATGTCATGTTTCAATTAGTCTAATTCTGGCATAACATTTCTGCTTGGAAGCAACTCCAATATATTGAAGAGTTAAGTTACATACTTGTCAGGTGTATCTGAGAAAGGAAAGCTATCGTCATACGTCATGTGACGTAGATTAATGGCAGGCAGTTGTTTTGATTTCCATTCCACATTTATCATGACGTCATGTCGCCCTTCAATTTCCTCCACACGCCCATGCCTCGTCACCTGTTCTCCATTTTATTTCCCTTCAATGTGCGGCATTTGCATTTGAAGAAAATATACAGGAGTCTCCGAAATTCTGTATTCGTAACTCTTTCACTGACTGCTAAATACAGGGTGTCTCAAAAAAGTGTACTAACACTTTGAATGAGTATAAAAACGTTATTTATGAACATAGAGACAAGTTTAAAGGCTTGAATTACAGAAGAAGCATGTAATTAAAGAACCATGTTCGCAAATGTTCAAATTGATGACCGTCATTGTCCAGACAAAGCTAATAATGCAAACGTCACGACACAGTTCATTTAATTGTCTTATGTTATTATGGAGGAAAATACTTTCGGTTTCAAATTAATGATCTGTTTACATAAAATCTCATCAGTTATGTAAGGATATTTCTATTACGAAAGAATTATTATAATATTCAGAGTTAAATACAGAGTGTCTCAAAAAAATGTACTAACACTTTGAATGAGTATAAAAACGTTATTTATGAACATAGAGACAAGTTTAAAGGCTTGAATAACAGAAGAAACACGTAATTAAAGAATCATATTCGCAATGTTCAAATTGATCACCGACATTGTCCAGACAAAGCTGATTAATGCAAACGTCACGACACAGTTCATTTGGAATTTCGCGACATCGTCTTTCAATTTCCAATTTCAATGCATCAATCGTTCTTGGTTTTGTGCGATAAACTCTGTCCTTGAGGTTTCCCCATAAAAAGAAGTTCATTGGCGTGGGGTCTGGGGAACTCGCAGGGTATTCAATGCTACCCCTTCGTCCAATCCGTGTGTTTGGATAAGCTGCATGGAGGTGAGCTCTTACGTCTCGATGGTAATGTAATCTGTAATCTGTGCATCTGTAATTCAAGCCTTTAAACTTGTCTCCATGTTGAAAAATAATGTTTTTATACTCACTCAAAGTGTTAGTACATTTTTTGAGACACTCTGCATATATACAGTATATATGCAGTATGTATGTAGGCTATATATATGTATATATATAGAGAGAGAGAGAGAGAGAGAGGGAGAGAGAGGGGGGAGAGAGAGGGGGGAGAGAGAGAGATCAGGCGTCCTAGTGCTATAAAATATATAAACGTTGCTGGTGTGTTGAAATTAATTACTAAACAAAGTGTAGTCTATAATCCTACAGAAAGTAGCAAAGAGTATATTAATTTGTAGGCCTATATATTTACAGTAGGCCTAGGTATTGAGTTTTTCGCCTATTTACTACTAGTTCACCACAGTGATACAATTAGAAAAAAAATTAATTTTGGATAATTATAGATCAGCAGTGTTAATTATTATAAAGGCAAATTTCAACTTACAAAGGCACATGTGTGAAAAACTATCTGATTGAGGTCTTCTTAAATAACTTGACATAAACCAAGAATACGATTTTATGACATATTATAGAATATATTATATTTAATAATAAAAACAGTATAATTTTTAAAAATTTCTAAAAAGAAATTAACTGTGGAACAAAATATTCTAAAACTCGCCAATGCAATGCACTAAAATATTATACAAATTCATTGATACGGTACTTGTTCTGGTAAATAGAAATTTCTTTCAAATCTTTAGCCATCCATACTTAACGATCTGGATCAAATAAGTTTTAAAGCACAATAGGCCTACAGCATAATTAAAAAAAACATAAAAGCCCATTATGTAATATAAAGCATAATTCTTGGAAGATTCACTGTTAGTTTAAAAGCTAACAATAGAATCAATGCAAAATTTAATATTTCCAGCAACAATGAACATTTTTTTCAGCTGTGTTTATACTCCTTTTTAGCTACGAGATCATATCAGGGGTTCGCGATCTGTGTCTATGCAATAGGGTAGGCCATGGAACTAGTGATAGTCAATTATTTTCTATTGTTAGTGTATTATATGGAGTAAATTTCAATTCATATTAATTTAAATGGATATGATACAGTATGAAATGGTGAGGATGATTCATGGTATGTAAATACCAATTTTGGCATTCGCCTTTACGACTAGGGAAACCATGAAAAAACCCATGTCAAATTGGCCAGCCACGGGATTTGAACCTGGGACCTCCCGAATGCGAGTCCAAGACGTTACCATCTCTACCACCTTTCTCAGTACGTAATTAGAATTGTATATGGATGCATGTTTTTAAAAATGGAAGTGAAATAAGTGTTCTTTAATTTTATTGGTTTATTCTACATTCGGTTAACCTAAAGCGTTCCAATCGGCACGCCAGCCGGTTCCGCGCTTTCCCCGGCCCCATAAAAGTTAAAAAAAATCCTTTTCCTAAACTGTAGGCCTACCTTGCTGGTCATTTTTGAATTTGCCAAACTAGAGTCGTCAGTTCTCAGTTTTCTTCGTAAGTCGTGTGATATAAAATGTCAGATTCGAGTTCCCCCCCAAAAAACCCTCGCAGTGAGTTTCTCTCAAATAATTCAAGGTTTTCCCATTTAGGCGTGCATTCGTAATCCTTCTCTGTCCACCCATGTAAAAAAAAAAGAATCAGATATCTGCGAGCCGTAAACAAATTAATCAAGTAGAGCGGGTTAACAAAATCAAAGCGATCGCCAAATTGTTGTGTTAATTTAAAAAAAAATCTATTTCAGCGATGCTCTTTTTCCCCTGGTTGCTAGGCAATCGACCAAGGCCACCTTCAATTAATTTCACAATTGAATACGGTTTTGTTCATGGGTGGCGTTGGATCTCCAAGGAAGCACTGGCTTAAATATTATATTACTAGGGCCCGGATTCTTAGGTTTTTACCCCCAGGATTGCTCCTGGTACTCATTTCTGTTAGAGGCTGAGTCGACCCCAGGGCCACAATGTCACCAGAAGGAATAGGCCAATTGAAAAGCTCCAACGAAGTCATCGGGGATCGAACCCGCGACCTTCCGCAGCGCCTCAACCACTACGCTACGGCGTACCCGTATTAGTAATGTATTACTAAAAATTACTTTTTAAATGTTGCTCACTGAAGCCAGTACATTTGTAAGAGAAAATATAGCATTACATTTTGTGATTTTGTCACATTTAACTCAATTGTACCGGTAAAGGAAATCGTTAGTGAACTACATATTATAGGATATATTATGCTTAAATTTAAAAACTGTATAATTTTTCAAACGTTTTAACCAGAAATTAACTGTGGAACAAAATACTCTAAAACTCACCAATGGAATTCACTGAAATGTTATACAAATTAATTGATACGGTACCACTACTGGTAAATAGAAAAGAAATTTCGAAATGCCCTCCTTTGTAGCTTTATATACCTTGCTTCTGATCATACCCAGAATATGATTTTGGGGGGATAAGGATCTGGATAAAATCGGTTTTAAAAGCATAATACAGTACAAGGTACGTAGAAATACAGTAATTGAGGGACTCTGTACGGATCATGCGTAACCATTTATATCAAGCTCGGGAAGTAAAGCACTGGAAGTGTGAAATGATCTACCCCTACATTCACCCCCTTCCTTATTATTTATATCTGTCACGCGACTAGTTCCAGAATAAATCGGTTTGGTTGTCTCTACCTTCAATTGAAAGAGAGTAGTAGGAGGGTAAATTCCCACTTCCAGTGCTTTCCTTCCCGGCACTGATTTATATGGTCACTCTCCTACATAATGTAGGCTACATTTAAAGTATATAGGCCTACGTTATTTCATTTTATTGTAGTGTGTGTTTCTAGGATTAATGTTTTCATATGTTTCACAGTTTGCATACTGTTTTATTTTGTTTCATTTCGTTGATTTCGTTGTACTACATGTCATTCTACTGTGGATTTTTTCCTGTTTGTTTAATTGAAATGGTATTCTTTGTGTTCGCAATCTGTAGTGACAGAAAGAAATTAAAATAAACAAACATAAAAGTACAATGTGTATTATAAAGCATAATTTTTTGAATATTCACTGCTTCTTTGAAATCTAACAATAGAATCAATGCAAAAGTTAATATTTCCAGCAACAATGGACATCTTGTACGTCAAGTTGAACAGCTTTATTATATGGTCACTGCACAATCTGAATCAAAGCAGTTCACATCTAGTGACCATCTGCATACGAAAAATCAAATGTTTTCGAGGAGACGAAATAACCTTCCACAAGAAACACAAAAGCAATTAGATTGTTGTGGAAAACAGTATTGAATTATGAAATTAATTCAAGATGTCCTTGTTCGGTTACAATCTTGATTCATTTGTTTATGATTAGCAAAGATATGATTATTTTTACATAGTTGGACAGAAGGGGATCATTGAATGCTCGCCTAAATGGGGAAAAATTTAATGATTTAGGAAGTAACTCACTAAGTGGGGTTTTTTTTGGGGGGGGGGGGCAGGGAACTCGAATTGACATTAAGGGGGGAAAAGCTTTCGATGCTGAAAAATAGGTGAACTTTCATTATTTTTTTCTCAGCAATGAATTGTTCTGTAGCCTTGTATTCTGGCATGCTCTATATTGACTGATAACGCGAACCAATGGTTTCGCAAACGTCACGACACAGTTCATTTGGAATTTCGCAACATTGTCTTTCAATTTCCAATTTCAATGCATCAATTGTTCTTGGTTTTGTGCGATAAACTCTGTCCTTCCCCATAAAAAGAAGTTCATTGGCGTGAGGTCTGGGGAACTCGCAGGGTATTCAATGCTACCCCTTCGTCCAATCCGTGTGTTTGGATAATCTGCATGGAGGTGAGCTCTTACGTCTCGATGGTAGTGTAATCTGTAATCTGTAATTCAAGCCTTTAAACTTGTCTCTATGTTGGTAAATAATGTTTTTATACTCATTCAAAGTGTTAGTACATTTTTGAGACACCCTGTATTTAACTCTGGATATTATAATAATTATTTCATAATAGAAATATCCTTACAAAACTGATGAGATTTTATGTAAACAGATCATTAATTTGAAACCGAAAGTATTTACCTCCATAATAACATAAGACAATTAAATGAACTGTGTCGTGACGTTTGCATTATCAGCTTTGTCTGGACAATGACGGTCATCAATTTGAACATTTGCGAACATGATTCTTTAATTACGTGTTTCTTCTGTAATTCAAGCCTTTAAACTTGTCTCTATGTTCATAAATAATGTTTTTATATTCATTCAAAGTGTTAGTACATTATTTTTTAGACACCCTGTATTTCTTCCTTTATTATTATTAAGTGTCAGTATGATACTTTATGAGATTGTGTGAGAGACTGGAAAATATCTGTCCGTCTGTGTGTCTGTACGTGCGATAACTCAAATACGCTTTATCGGATTTTAAGGAACTTGGTATACGCGTTTATAATGTCCATGGAACGAAGCCTTTTTATATTGGACCAAATTGGTTGACCGGTACCATAGTAACGACTAATTAAAGGTCTCATGCTTTTTAAATGGAGAAATCATGACTATACTACAAAGTCGGGTTTCTAATCATTGAGGGTCTTTACCCCAATGCAGTCAGATGTTTGTTTATTTCGTTGATCAAGTTGAAATGGGTACTACATGAATACTATTATATACAGAAGGGTATTATTGTGAAATAATTAGCCTACGTACATTAAGCGGGGTTCTTTGCCAGTGCATTTTGTGAAATGTGGATATATTTTAAGAATTTCTTATATCAGTGTTTGAATTAAAGTGGAAGGTGAATTGTAGTGGATGGAAGGCAGGCATGCTACCGACTCACCCACAGCGATGGACATTATTATTATTATTATTATTATTATTATTATTATTATTATTATTATTATTATTATTATTATTATTATTATTATTATTATTACTTTCTCGATCTGTACCATAGATAGGCTACTATAGTTGGAGAAAGTATTGTGTTCGACGCTTAAATTTGATTTCAGTATTTCAGCATCAATAGGCCTACACATTTTAGGTTCCCTGGATACAAAAATACAATTTTCCCAAAAAAAGTCTTTGTGTGTCTTGTATGTCTTAGGTGTTCTAGGATCAACTCCTCTATGCTTTTTATTTTTAATGCCCATGTATGAACAAATGAATGTAAGTTGATTCTCCACGTTTATTTGAAGAAAAAAAAAAGTGACATCTCTGTCTTCTATAATCTTATTATATCGATAAGAGTATCGATTTGTGATACGTCACAGTGTGAAACTTTTATTGGATACGCGCAGCCCCCGCTGAGCTGCAGAAAGTTGATATGTGAGACACCATATTTATTCTCCGCCCCCACAGCCGATCCCAGAAGTAAAAAGACTGGTCACTTCCTGAGCCCTGTTACAGAGAGCTTGCTAATAATATTAGTTAACACGGATATAAATAATTTTATTTTAAATACAGGTTGTTTATTGTGCATTTTCATTTGCTGTCGTCAAGGTTTCAAGATCGTTCGATGTTCGATTTTAATCGATACCTTACCAGCGTTTTAATAACATATTTTTACGTCACATGTAGTAATACGAGACGCGTTCATAAAATAAGTTTCCCTGGGGCCGTTTACACAAACAGAACAAAATTTCATGGATATATTTATTGCAACATACATAGCAAGTGTTCAGCTATTTTTCAACATACTTGCCACAGGAATTGAGACATTTGTCATACCGGGGGACCAACTTTTGAACACTTGTGTCGCAGAAGTCTTGCCTCCTGGGATTTGTACCACTGTGTGACAACCATCTTCGCTTCTCTGTCATTCCCTGTCATTTATTGAGGTGTAGGAAAAGATGGAAATCACTGGGAGCGAGGTCCGGGCTGTGGGGTGAATGTTGAAACATCTCCTAGCCGAACTTTTGCAGGAGACTTGCCGGGAGGTGTTGAAGTCTCCACCCTACAGCTCGGACCGCGCACCCAGAGATTTTCATCTTTCATCTTTTCATTTTCATTTTGTTATAATTTTTGACAGAATTATAATACATACTATTTCAAATATTCTGTATTATTTTTCCATTTAGGGCCATGCTAAACGGGATTGGGTCCCACGGTATGAAAAATGTCTCAATTTCTCCGGTGAATATGCTGAAAAATAGCTGAACACTTGCTATATCTGTTGGAGTAAATATTTCCATGAAATTTTGTTTTGTCTGTGTAAACGGCCCCAGGGAAACCTACTTTGTGGACGGCCCTCATAGTATGGTCGAACCACAAAGTACCTTTTTCGAAGACAGTGTTTTGTTTTCTTCAATTTCCCGTTCATCCTCTCTTACCCTTGAATTTCATGTACCCAGTGCAATTAACTTAACCTACTTCAGTCTTTCACCTTCTTCGCAGCCCACTAGAATGTGACCAAAGCTAGTTTCTATTTATTTCAACAACAACATAGACATATTTCTGAAATTTTGTGTTTTTAAGTTTAGGGGGCCTCGAAACATTGTATTTCGGCTAAAAAAAATCGATAATCGAAATTCAGAGCTAAACATAAGTATTCTACTTGATACAGCTAGAGAATGCAAAAATTATTTATATTATTTTAAAAATATATTGAATTAATTTAATTTTTGACAGAATTATAATACATACTTTTCAAATATTCTGTATTATTTTTCCATTTAGGGCCATGCTAAACGGGATTGGGGGAATTGACTCAGAGAGCTGTGGTTGCTATGGCAACCGAATAATATCACAGCCTCCTATGTTTAATTTTCCAGTTCCTGACGTGAGTCATTTCCTGTCAAGCTGGAACTGTCCGGCTACATGCATCCGCCATGATTTATGGATGCCTAACGAAGCTACCTGGCATAGCCGTTACCGGACTGAAAATCTTTACTTTTAAATTATTCGATTTAGGTAAAAAAATATCCGAGATCCATTCTAATCTCCTAGTCGCATAAATTACCCTGTTCAGTCACAATTACCTTCCATATAATTGAATGAAATCCAAGTGTAGGGGAGAGTAAATTAGGCCGAAAAATCGATATAATGAGAGGAAGTAGTACATTGTGCCACTAGAAAACAAAAAGCAAGCTTGAATTTGCATATTTGTATGGTTTTTTCCATTCATTGTGCATATTAGGTCATTTTATAGTGCATGAATGAATGCATATTTTAAGATTCGATATTGCATGGAAATCTTGCCTGTAGTTTTCATAATTTAAGGAAAGTAAGGAAATTTTTCTAATTTTATATTTAAATTGTTTTTAATATATTATTTTAATTCAACTGTGTTTATACTCCTTTTAGCTGCGAGGTCATATCAGGAAGTCGGGATCTGTGTCTATACAGTAGGGTAGGCTATTGTTTGTCAATTGTTTCTATTAATGGTGTATTTTATGGAATAAATTTCAACTGATATTAATTTAAATCGATATGATAAAGGATGAAATGGGAGGATGATTCATGGTATGTAAATATCCAATTCGGCATTTGCCTTTATGACAGGATACCATAAAAAAAAAACATGTCAGATCGTCCGGCCACGGGATTTAAATCTGGTACCTCCCGAATGCGAGTCCGAGACGTTGCCACCAATTGTTTATTGTATAACCAGATGGTTGCTAATAAATGAAGTGACATGCCTTGGGCCGAAACGTGAGCTATGGTTAACTTCAGCAGTTGTAACATTTTTGGTTCAGTTAATTAATTAACGTGTTATTTTCATGACCTTCTTATGTATATTTTTTCAAGATTTTTATGAAATCAGCCCGAGAGGACATATTTGTATATTTGATCTGTACTGAATATCTTAAATTCATAAAATAATAATTTGCGAAATATTATTTTGGTTCAAGACACTATAACTCCTTAATTAGGTCACATCCAGAAGTTAGTAAATACGAACAGAAAAAAAAAAAAAAAATCGATAAGCGTATAAAAAATCTTATTTCACAGATTATAATTTACTTCAGGCAGTAATCAGTAGATATTTAAAGAACCATTTTATTAGCTATACGACAGTATTTGAAAATTTCTTCTTCCCACTTTCCATTTTTATTCTAGATATTGGATTTTAAGTTAGAGTTATATTTTGTATTTAATTGTGTATTGTGTAATATAAATAAGTGATTTTGACGTATCTCTCGTTTTTTTCATACAATAAATAAAATGAATTTTTAAAAATTTGGTAAGTTTCCTAGTAAAGTCTTATAACAGGACCACTCCAGTGTATCCTCCAAGAGCTAAGCACGCGCATTTGACGAAATGTTGTCTCCAAATAAAGTGGAGACGCATCACATACATAATGCTCCCCCTGGATGAAGGGCGAGGCTTCCCTTTCAAGGTACAGGGCCCTTCCACTTCATTAGGCCTTATGATATCTGAGCCTATGCAAAGTAAGCCGCAAGTCAGGCTTTTAGATGAAGATTACCGCCCATCCCTCTAGGTCAACACAACGATTTGCCCGCACCCCGTCTCAAATTTGATCTGTGCCGGATTTGCTTTGGGTCTTGTTATTAGTTGGGAATCTCAATCCCGCTTACTGTTAGTTCAGTAAGTAACTTTTCACTGCTACTGACGTACGAATTCATTACCTCAACAATTTGTATAGAAGTAGAAATATAACGTTAATAGAGTAGGTCATACATGGGCATTTACTGGTTCGCGAACCACTTGTGGTTCTCGTCCTTCTCGCATAAGACACAAGATGGCATTGCGGACATTCGGTGTACGAGGTAGATTATTCCCGTGCATGAATCATATCTCTTTGCAAGCAGTGACGGGTTGCAATACAGTTCCGATTGGAAAGGCGTTATGGCACATTCTAAGCCTTTGTATGATGAAATAATTGCACACGTAAAAGAATAATTAAAAATACAAAATTGTTTGTATTATTTGTATATTGTAGTGTATATTATTATTGTGTAATATAAATAAGTGATTTTGACATATCTCTCTTTTTTTCATACAATAAATAAAATGAATTTTTAAAAATTTTGTAAGTTTCCTAGTAAAGTCTTATAACAGGTGTTCCCCTAAGAATGAGCAACCGCCACTGCACTTATTGTCTGTTTGTGTCTCCATCTACCCGTTCTTTTCGAACTATGTGTAAGTTGACCAAGTTTGCGGGTTGCGTGTCAATGGATAGGGGTTTGCCCATGATTGGAGTAGGTAATGCTTTACTATAGGCCTACTTGATCCAATATGTCTACGGAGCAAAAGTAAACAACAGACTTGCCTTGACTAACTGTGTCCTGTCGTTTCATTGGTTAATCGCAGCAGCGCATACTTCACGATAGTGCGACAAGCTCAGTCAGATGTTCACTTCCATTTAACACTCATCGTACATTTAATTATATCTTATGTAATTGTGAAAACATAACTGCTCGGCCTAAGTTTTTCTTCCTTAATTTTCTTCTGTACACGAGGCATCTTTGCTGATGAGTGTACCTAGAAATTTAAACTGTTCTCTGTTTTAGGTGTACTTTATCAATGTAAGTTTTAGTACTTCAATTATTGTTTTATTGTTACTCTTATGTATTATTGTTGTATTTTTTAATGTGTGCATGTGTTGTATTTTGTATTCAGTCTGATTGATTGAAAAAAAGGCGTGTTGTCTTAACTCAGCCAGCCAAAATAGAACATTATTAAGTGCCAGAATGGTACTTCATGAGATTATGTGGAGGACGGGAAAATGTCTGTCTGTCTCTCCGTTTGTCTGTACGCGCGATAACTCAAATACGCTTTATCGGATTTTCATGAAACTTGATATACGCATTCGTAACGTACATGGGAAGAAGCCTATTGATATTGGACCAAATCAGTTGACCGGTACCGGAATAATGCCCAATTTAGTGGCTATTTATGGTAATATATTAGAAAAGAATTTACCAAATGAAAAATAATTCTCAAGAAAACATAGTGTTTTACAGTGTTCATATACGGCTTTGGAAGTTGCAGTACACTTAGCTTTGACAAATAACACTACCCACATATTCCTTCACATATGCTTATCAAACTAGACATTTGTTCTTCCGTAAGCCCTGCTTAATGAATCGATCTGGAGCTTAACTCGGAAATCGATAACAAAAAAACTATTTTCTGCATATCATAAAATCATGATTGTGTAGAAAGCAAGACATAGACCCACAGAAAGACGTGCCGGAGATAGACCCAGCGCTTTATCTTGGAATTTATTCCTACTAACGTGGCTTTCCCTGGACCCTGGACTCTTCTGAAATGCATTGGTCTGGGTACATAGATCCATTTAAAATTATCAGCTGAAAAATCATGATTTTGGCACTTAGACCCTTATAAATCTAAACGCTTCAAATAGCTTATTTTCTGCATATCATTTGCGATTACCGGTGATTAAACAAAAGCATTCTGGCACTTTGTTGCATCAGTTTATATGATTTTATTATTGAAGTAAAACTTCTTTAGTGGCGGTAGAGGATAAATCTGGAAAATCAGTCACACTAAAACCGTCATGAAATCAGTCACAATCAGTCACGAAATCAGTCACACTCTTTCTTGTTTCGGTGCGGACTGCACAGAAAACAATCAACTCAATGATTAGGAGTAATCAAAGAAAAATTTTCAGACCTTACTTCCTCAATGGCAATAGACAATTCCTAAGCAATCTAAAGGTATATTATCTATTTTATGGAACCCGGAGGTTCATTACCGCGCAAATTCAAAATTGAAAATACAAATTTCCAAAATAAAAAAAAAACAAAATTAAAAATTATTACATCCAAAAATCCAAAATTTATTAAATAATAAAATTAAAAATTTAAAAATAAAAAAATAAAAATTTAAAAAATCAAAAAATAAACAATTCAAAATCGAAAATTTAAAAAATCCAAAATTAAAAATTCAAAGATCCAAAATCAAAAAGTCTAAAATTAAAAAAGTCCAAAAACCCAATATTAAAAAGTCCAATAATGCAAAATTGAAAAAATCCAATAATAAAAAATTGAAAAAAAAAATTAAATAAAGTTTTACTTCTGTCGCGTGGCGTTCCACGCACTCTTTGTTTTATTACATGGGACATGAACTAATCCCTTGAGATCACAAGGGCCATGTGTGAATATACACGACAGATCATGGGAGCTACATCCCTCTGATCAAGCCGGAGGGTAAAAATAAATGTTAAGGGTGACATAAAAGTTGGGACTTGGTGTCGAATGACGAGTCCATCCAGAACCGATGTTTTGAAATGTTCCGGGTGGAGGCGACATAAAACTTGACCAAACTCAGGCACGTGTATGCTTTGTAATGTGGGGCTGTGACGAGAATACCCGTCATGCTTTGCACCGTTCAAACTCCATCTTGTTAATAGTTAATGAGACTGACGCTTTCTTAGAAGTATTTTTAATTCAGCTGTGTTTTTACTCCTTTTAGATTTGAAGCTATATCAGGAGTTCGTGATCTGTGTCTTTGCAATAGGGTAGGCCATGGAACTATTGATTGTCAATTGTTTCTATTGTCGGTGTAATTTTATGGATTAAATTTCAACTGATATTCATTTAAATGGATATGATACAGGATAGAATGGTGAGGATGATTCATGGTATGTAAATATCCAATTCGGTATTTGCCTTTACGGCTGGGGAAACTATAAAATAACCCATGTCAAATTGGTCGGCCCCAGGATTTGAACCTGCGGGCTCCCGAATACGAGGAGAAAATATTGTGATATGAATTCAACATGGTTTTGCTATGTTGCTTAATTTGTTTACGATTCACAGATATCTGATTTACACAGAAGGGGATCATAAATGCACCCCTAAATGGGAAAACATTGAATAATTTGGACGAACACAGTATGCGGGCTTTTTTTTGGGGGGGGAGGGGGCTATTGAACTCCAATCTGAGGTCTTTTTTCCCCCGGGTGGTGCACTTTATTCGTGAAATGTACATCGAAGCCGGATTTTTAGTTTTTTTTAATTATCAATCGTTATAATAAATTTTTTAATGCATGATTTGGTTCAGGTTCATGAATCTGTGGTTCATTTTATTCATTTCATTTCTAATTTGTATGCCCATATGGCACCATAAAATTAGTTTTGTTTGTTTATTTACCTATATTTTTAACGTTAAAAGTATAATTAAGAATAAAATTATGTAATTACTGCAATTTATATAAAAACGATGTCATTGTTAATAAATAGCTTATGTCTTAATTATTTTTCTGTAAAATAAATTATTTAAACAAAACATCTAGCAATTGAGTAAATAATCACAGGCACCTGCTAGTAAAATATGACGCCACATTCTCTGAAATCATTAACAGTACGTTTTGAAACAACTCCTATAGCACCGAAGGACAAAGCAATCTACAATGTATACATTTGTTGAATTACATCCTACGCAAGGTTCGTAATGACCTTCTTTATATCGACTTTTTGGCTTGGCTCATTTTCTGCTCACACCTAACAGTTATTCGTACGATCAATATTTACAACATTAGCTCTTTCAAGGCATGGCAGAAGTGTGTATAAAGCCATTTTGCTAAAAAAAAAATGTATCTCGGATTTTATTGTAAGTAGCCTAAATCAAGAAAACTCTAAGGCCGGTATTCAAAGTCGGCGACTTAAGAACCGACTTTATAAAGCTGAACTTATTTGACAAGTCGACTTATATCTTTTTCGTATTCATAATCTTCTTTTTAAAGTCGTACTTTATTAAGTCTGACTTCATAAAGCTCTACTTATTCTACATACTAAAGTCGAACTCAATAATATGAAAATCGCACGTTCACTGCCGTAACTATTGAATTAGCCAATCGTATTCAAGATTTTTCAGAATTCGTGTAATGCAAAGCCATCTGGTTACCTATTTCTCTATTGTGATATAAAAATACAGACGGCGCTGTGCATTGTAAACAAAGAATTCAATTCATCCAGTCATATTATGCAGCTTGTAAGTAAACTGATCAATAGTTTCTTGAGAATATTCTGCGTGTATATTAGCTTGGATATCGTTCAGGATTAATACCGGTATGCTTATGTATTTATTTCGATATTAATTATTGTTTTAGAGAGATTCAAAACAGCTTAGGAAGCTTTGGGCCGATATGAAATGCCAGCAGAGAGAAATGCTGATGAAAGATAGGCGATTGATATTTCCAGAATTGTGTATTCTTGAAACTAAATTTCTTTTTAAATTTATTGTCACTGTATAATTTGAAAGAATTCATCATCTTTCTTAAATAACGCTTTGGGGCGAGAGTTTCTTCTAATACCTCGCCCAGAACCTCAAAATTATTATCCATGGTACTGGCTTCAACTGAAATAAGTCAGGGGACCCTTGGTGCAAAATTTTCTGTCATTTAGACGCATGGTTCAGCCATGGTTCTAAAGTCATTTTTAGACCTAAACTATAATCGCCGTTTTCTCAGTTTTAATTTACATACTATTTTGCCACATTCAAAATCTATCATCTCCCACAAAAATTCCGATTCAGTCATAGTATAAAGTAAAGTGTTCCCTATACAGAGCATGGAGGCCCAGAGCGTTCCAGGAGGTTGAGGCTCCCAGATTTTGGACATTCGAAACACGAAGGTGGTAAGGTTGTCAGCCTTAGGCACCGGCCGCTTTTACCCCCAGGATTGCTCCTGGTACTCATTTCTGTTAGAGACTGAGTCTACCCTAGTGCCATAGTGCCACCAGAAGGATTAGGCCAATTGAAAAACTCCAACGGCGGCCATAATATACTTTGTAATATAAATATATCCATATATCCACTTAATATATCCATAAATAGGGAGATAGGGCCGAAAGTAATAACTATCGAGAATTTCTCTCTTATCGACATCATACAAAATTTTGTCCAATATACTTCTGTCAAGATTAACCCCATATGCAGACGAAATCATAGGAGATCACCAATGTGGATTTAGGCGAAATAGATCAACCATTGATCAAGTAATTTGTTTTCGCCAAATTTGGGAGAAAAAGTGGGAATATAATAAGTCTGTTCACCAGCTATATATAGATTTTTAAAATGCGTATGATTCAGCAATATTGTATAATATCCTCATTGAGTTTGGGATACCCAAGAAGTTAGTTAGATTGATAAAAATGTGTCTAAATGAAACCTATAGTAGAGAAACTTATATCAGGTAGGTTTGCCATTAAAAGCGGCTTGAAGCAAGGAGGTGTTGGCTACTATCGCCTTTACAGTTTAATTTCTCTTTGGAATATACGATTACAAAAGTTCAGGAAAACAAGGTAGGTCTACACCTTTTCAACCTCAATTTCGGAAAAAGTAATTTCGATTTCGGAAAAAGTAATTCCAATTTCGGAAAAAGTAATTTCAATTTCGGAAAAGGTAATTTCAATTTCGGAAAAAGTAACTTCAATTTCGGAAATAAGAGGGCTATGAAGAGGGTATAGTAAAGTTGGTACCACGCTAGGGCAAATAACTCAATCGGAGCGAGATTATGTAGAGAAGTAGCTAGAAGGTGTACCTAAATGTTCCAAATAAAACAGTATTGATTTTCACTGTGGTTTTCATTTTATGCCCCATCGAATGTTTTAAAAAATAGCTCTCGTATTTCCGAAATTGAAGTTACTTTTTCCGAAATTGAGATTACTTTTTCCGAAATTGAAATTGCTTTTTCCGAATTTGAAATTACTTTTTCCGAAATTGAAATTACTTTTTCCGAAATTGAGGTTGAAATGGTGTAGAAGTAAATGGCAGTCACCCGATTTTAGTTTATAGTTAAGGTAATTAAATCACGGAGAATGAAATGGGCTGGACATGTTTCGCACATGGGGGAGGAAAGACATATTTAAAATATATTTACTGGGAGACCCGAAGACGTAGACCTAGACGTAGGTAGGAAGACATTATTAGGATAGATTTAAGGGAAGTAGGATTTGAGAGGGATGGTTGGATGGAGTTAGCACAGAATAGGGTTGAATGGCGGGCGCAGGTAAGCGCGGCAATGATAATTGTCCTTTAGCTTGCTTAGGAATTGTCTATTGCCGTTGAGTTAGTAACAGCCTTACTAATAAAAGCTGCTTATACCTGCGTTGAACGGTTGTTTGGTTGTTCACCGTGCAAGTTCTGCATAAGCCGCATTACCAATAATAGGTGTGTAACTGCCGAGGTTTGTAAGTCCAACGTCATCAAATACGTCACGCTTTTCATGACGTTACTAG
The DNA here is from genome assembly GCA_964059195.1 of Ectobius pallidus. Classification (NCBI taxonomy): domain Eukaryota; kingdom Metazoa; phylum Arthropoda; class Insecta; order Blattodea; family Ectobiidae; genus Ectobius; species Ectobius pallidus. Next base: position 79,173 of record CAXKWD010000187.1, read on the forward strand.
CCTCAGGCTATGAAGGGACTGCTGAACGCCATCTATCGGTGTAGCGGGCAAACAACGATGGATCGTCTGCAGACTAATTGTAGTTTCAGTATTTCATTATATTGTTTTCAGAAAGCTGTAATCATGGGTACAAGTATGGAAATATGTCCCGCAAACAAGGAACAATGTTTATAATTCCGCTAAAGTAGCCCAGAATGTTTCATAACAAGTTACCTTAAGAATGGATGCATAACCTCAAAATTCAATCTCAGACATCTACGAAGCGACCGGCTGTTACGCATATCGGCCATCTTGATTATTTACGTCAAGTTTAAACAAGGGGGCCAGGCTGTGTAAAGGTTGCACACATTCAGCCTTATGCAGCGATTATTAGTACACTTTCTTTCCTCAGCTGTGTATATTCCTGGTATAAATGTTACAACTGGATTATTAGTAAGACTGTAAGAATGCAAATATACTTTACGATGTCGGCAATAAGTGTCTAATAAGATTTTCTTTTGTTATTTAAAACAGCTCTTTATGTATCAAGTCCGCTTCAGCGGACGAATCTAGTATACTGGATCAGAATTTGAATATTGAACGTTGAATGGGAGCTGCTGCCAGGAACATCACGGAAGCAGTAGACTATGAGAAGGAATATATTACTGCATTTAAATTTTGGTACATCCATGATAAGCAATGTTTCTCTTGTGAACCAAGATGTGAAAATTTGTTGGCATATGTTTGTTGTTATATGGTGTAGACTACCGTGTTTTGTGAAAAACCCTGGTAAAGTTTCTGATTATCGTAAAGAAACATGTTTGTTGTTTTATGACTAAGAATTACATATAAAATATTCACGTATATGCTTTAATATTTGTCGTAGGAGAAAGATTGATTGAAGAAATAAATAATCTAAAAACAAATTGAGACCTTAGAATGAAATTTTAAGATTTATTTTTAAGTTTACATTTTAGTTAAGTTTGCAAAATTTAAAGTTTCTAGGACAAGTAGGTAAATTATGAAACCACCCTGAACACTTAGACCATCCCTCAAGTGATCAGGTGTCAGAGACACAGGGGGCTCTTTCAAAGATTTCATACTTCTTCATTTGTTTAATAGCGAATCATTAATATTTACATAGGCTGTCTGGTATCGTTTCTAACTTTGTAGAAACAAATGAATACTAATAATATTTTGTTTTGTTTTTTGTTTCAGATGAGTCTCTGCATAGATTATTAAATTATGTGAGTAACAAATACTTATGTTTTCTTAATGTCTACATATAACTTATGTTAATTATCATTATTTATCAGATGGGGGGGCGGATTTCTATGACCTAAAAAATAGGATATATGCATGCATTTATGACCTTAAAACTTTGAAATATGACCAATGAAATTTAAAATATGACTTTACCACTTACACATTGTGTACGTTTTTTTAAGTTTCATTACAATACATTTTATTAAAATATACTGTTAATTATTTAAATATCTGTAGGTTCTCAAAAAGTATCAGTAGCCTATAGGCTAATGCAAAATTTACAAATGTCTTTAATATGACAAAAATATGACCTAAATATGCATATTCATACTAAATATGCTACAATAGTTTAACATTTCCTAAATATGCAGTTATATGCACAATAAAAGCCGTTCCATTTTCACCAGGATGCTTCGAATCGGGTTTAAATTAGTCGGAAACCTGAAATAATGCAAAGGGTAAAAATATGACATGTCATAGAAATCCGCCCCCTATTTATCAGATTTAGTTGAAACGAAATATTTACAGGAATTAATTTTTAATTAATTCAGCAATTGCTAAAAAGACTTATACAGAGTGTCAAAATTAGAGTCTCATTGATCCCTTACGCACATGCTGGGCAACTGTTTTTCAAGTGCCAATGGTACCGGACTATTGTTGACTATGTGGTATGTGACCCATATCCCTGAGCGAACTTTGACGGATTCTAGATGAGTGACAGTTGGGTTAGGAATATTGGTATTAGTGTTAGTGACAGTTATGTTAGGAACTGTGTCATTAGTAGAGCAAGGCATTTGATGATTTTTCATCTTCTTTATATTTAGGTTAAAAGATAGCTCTCTCTCTCTCACACACACACACACACACACACACACATATATATATATAAATGTGTATCATGATTTAATTCATTAAATAAGGACAATTTGTTTTTGCATTTTTGCTTTATTTTGCATTTTTCGCCATTAAAAAGAGATAGGCCTAGGTCATTTTTTGGGCAATTTTCAGGTCATTTTCGGTATTTTTAGGTCATGTATTTTTAGGCCATGTTTCAGTTGAGGTAGAGAGGAGCTTTTCCATGTACAAATCGTTACTTTCAGACAACAGACAATCGTTTTTATTTGAGAATCTCCGCGTTTTTACAGGTCGTTTTAATTCAGGTTTATTGTAAATACCACAGCAGTTTGTCTTGTCTTTCTTTTTAAATGGCACATATTTGCCAGGGGCAATTTCATGGGCGTGCCAGTTCAGAAAGATTTTTTTTTTCGCTCAGGGTGTCCAAGTAATATAAATTTCTTACTTCTTCAGTAACAACATTTTAGTCGTTTTCCATAAAGGAATTAAGGAAAAAAGACACCTGCTAGTGTTTCTGGAAGTTTCAACCTCCTTGAACCATAAGGGCCTCCATAAGGGATTACGATACATTTATTTTACTGGTTGCTTGGATCTGCACAGTAAAACACTTTCCACGCTGTATAAGGGAAAGAGTCATATCCTGTAGAATCCAGTGACTGCACTGGTCTCCTTGCATTGCCAAGCTCTGTAATACAGATCGTAATTTAAAATATAATAAATCCGAGTGTATGTAGGAACAAGCATTTAGGGGTGTTATTTACGTCTGCATCTGGTGTTGTACTCAAGTCACTTGGCAGCAGAGCATGTAGGTCAGATCATAAACCCTTGCTGGCTTTTTAAACAGTAATTCCGGCATTATGAGACACTCCTATAGCCTGTTATCTACAAGCAACCACTGAGGACGACAGTGTGGTGAAAATACTGTAATACAGTATGTATTTCTAACACATGCAAAAAAACCTAAGTAATAATAATATAGGGTGACCGCGCATAGGCGTAACCAGGCCTACCATATGGGGGAGTTATAACATCTTGGGGTATAAAATACCCCCCAGGGAGAGGGGGGCTCGGGGGTCCTCCCCCGTAAAATTTAAAAAATTAAGATGCACAATAACGATTTTTAAGCTTCCCACGATTTATACTCGTACTAGCATGTGCCCGCGGCTTCGCCCGCGATAATTATTTAAAAAATTAAAAATTAAGAGCATAATAGTTAAATCATTATATTTATTAACACCTAAATCACGTGGACTACATACCACCTCAGATTCGAGTTCCTTGGTCCAGAAAACCCCTGTATAGTGAGTTTCGTCCAAATAAAACAATGTTTGACCTTATTAGGGCTTACAACATTCAAACGATCGCGAAAGTTTAATTTCCAAGGTATGACAAAAATAGCCAAAGCCAACTGTAATTGTCAAACTTCCATTTAATTTAATTCCAAACCCATCTGAAACCCACTGGCAACAATATGTTTTAATGTCAAATGTGATTCGGATTCGATAATTCTGTGTAAGAAGGGATTAAGTATTCTCAAAAACATTTGATTTTTGGCATTTAAAATCAGAATTTTTCAAAATCCTTTCTTAGTGAGCACCTACATTATGAAACGAAGGTACTGTCAAAATTCCAAGTCTCTACCTATTATAGTTTAGGCTATACGTTAATTCCTGTCAGTCAGTCAGTCAGTCAGTCAGTCAGTCAGTCAGTCAGTCAGTCAGTCAGTCAGGAAAAAGCCTTTTATATATATAGAGATTAAGTAATTTACAAGCAGTCTTAAAAAAAATGCTCAATTTTCCTTTTTTTAACCAATGGGGGAGGGGTTCAAACCCCCAAAACCCCCCTCGTTACTCCTCTGACCAGACGCCCCGTTTTAATGTGACTGCCCTTTTTTTTTTTTTTTCATTAACTGTCCCGATGTCCCGACAAATTTTTAACGGGGCGCCAAATGTCCTGTTTTTTTTTTCTTCATAACTTGCAACAAATGTCTGTTCAATCTATCCAATTTAATTTCTTCAAATATCCTACGTCTATAATATGACAGATTATTATTTTTAACAATTTTAATTCTTTGCAGTTGTAAATGTAATTTATGTCATAAAAAGACTGACAAAGCTTGAATTTATAAGACTGCTTTTAATTTAGAATGGTGATATTTGATGACAACGAAATCTCATTTATAGCAATAAGTTATCTAATATTAAATTGTAACTGCAAGACTTAGAAGAAACACTTGCACTCTTTGTTATCCAAGTGTCCTGTTTTGTCCTGTTCTTTAGGGCAAATTTTGTTAAATGTCCTGTTTTTAAAGTTCATAAATCTGGTCACCCTATAATAATAATAATAATAATAATAAAAATAATAATAATAATAATATTTTGATTACGGAATATTCCACACTACAATGGCTTTCCTTCATCCCACAACAATCTTTTTCCTCCATAAGTCCCTGTCCATAGCATCTTCTTCTCTTAATCCTTTTCTCGCCATACTCCTTTTCACCCCATCCATACAGCACTCTTTGGGCTTCCCTCTTCTTCTTTTTCCTTCTACTTTCCAATCCAACATTTTCTTGGGAGGTATTCAGCTAAATATAATAATAATAATAATAATCAGGGCCCGGATTCTGATTACCTAAACATTTTTGAAAATTGACCTATAAAATTACCCTAGATTTTAAAGAAAATGACTTAATAATGATAAGGAATGACCTAAAATCTGATATTTTATTTATAAACAAATTATTATTGTACACACAAAGTTATAGACTAATTTGTACACGTACGAGGAAAAAAAGCGGACCGACTAAAATATCTAAGTTGCCGATATGAGCCATTGTGAATGCCGTTTGGCATGCGCAGGATAGGAGGGAATGTATTGAAATTTGTTCTAGTGTCGACTGTTGACGTAGCCCATTTCGAAACCCATTAGAGGCACGAAAGGCATCTGAAAACGTCTGACATTTGAATTGCAGGAGATTAGAAAAATCCTCTTACAGATACTGCTAGGCCTATGTATTACATGGCCACCTATATTTGTTTTGTATAATGTAAAACAGAGTTAATAGTAAATATTTATTTTAACAATGTTACAGCATATTTGGATTCTGGATCCTTGTGGTCATCCACACTAGAGGACTGATGATTTATCTATAATAATAATAATAATAATAATAATAATAATAATAATAATAATAATAATAATAATAATAATAATAATAATAATATGTCTGTCAGTGCGCAACGCCCAGCGAAATCTACCGCACCCAGAGATCTGAAATTTTAAACATAAATGGACTGAAGGACGGAATTGGACGGAACCCACTATGCAGAGGTTTTCTGAGCCAGAGAACTCGATTCTGAGTTCTTTATCCCTCGCTGCGCTTTCTAATCGTGGAATTCACCCCAAAGCCGGATTTTTAGCTGTTTCGTTAAATATTAATCGTTTAGTTTGATTCTCGTCCAAGTGTTAATAAAGATAATGTTTTAATTATTTTGCTCTTAATTTTTAATCTTCCAATTAATTAGAGTGGGCGAAGGCGCGGGCACCAGCTAGTTTAAATATATCTTACTACAAATAAACTATGGGCGTAATAATTGAGCAAATTGTTTTCTATGCAGTCCGGCGGTGATTTATAAACCGGCGTGAGAAATCTCGCGCATTTAAGAGTTCTATAACTGCCTTTTCCAAGATCCCCTACTATTGTACATACACATCTGTACAATGTAATAATAAAATTATATCATCTTTGGGATAGGATTCCTAATGCTCATTGATTTAGGCCGTTTTTACATTTTGTTTTCTTCTACTGAAAAAATATGTGTATTTTTAAATACATTTTCGTCTAGATTAATTGGTATCCTGAACCCTCAAGGTAATTGGGGCAGCTATCCCTTGTGAATTCTCTCTATAATAATAATAATAATAATAATAATAATAATAATAATAAGAGAAAGTGTCTGTCTGTTTGTCTGTTTGCGCGCGATGCCCAGCAAAATCTACTGCACCCAGAAATCTGATATTTTAAACATAGATGGACCAAAGGGTGGCCGAATGCACCTCGAAGCCGAAGTTTTAATTTTAGATTTCGTTCGTGAGTTATGGGTGAAAAACGGGCAGAAAACATGATTCTTTTTGCTATCCAAGCATCTGTTTTTAGTAATACATTTCATTTTTGTCATGTCAATTGCTGGTGGCTTTTTTCTTTGTCATAACTTGAAAATAAGAGCATCGCAATTTTTTCAATATATCGCAATTTTGTAAGCCCACACTGGTCGATTCATTTGTTTATAATGACAAATATATATGGAATTTTCAACATAGACGGAAGAGGGATAGTGAATGTAGGCCTAAATGGACAAACATTGACGGAACTCACTACACAGGGATTTTCTGGGCCAGTGAATTCGTATCTGAGGAAATCGTTTTCCTAGGCGGCGCTTTGTAATCGTGGAATGCACTCCAAAATGCGAATTTTTAGCTGTTTCGTTATAATTATTAATAGTTTAGTTTATGAATTATTCGCGTGTAAGTGTTAATGAACAAACTATGGGCGTAATAATTGAGTAAATTGTTTTCTATGCAGTCCGGCGCTGATTTATAAACCGTGCGATTAAGTCTCGCGTCTTTAATAGTTAAATTATGCTTTTTGCTCTTCCGTATTGAATGAACTCATTCTAACTTCTGTCACAGTATAGTATAACAGTAGCGAAGCTCCATACAGTTTTTTTCAACCGGCGCGACTGCAGCTCTCGTAGCGGTGAGCGAGAGACAACACAATCTGTTACATTGTTTCTTATGAAAAATGCACAATCTAGAAGGCAGTGGAAAAATGTCAACAATATTTTATGGAAATGCTTGTAGTGCTATAAACTGCACCAACAGCCAAAGGAACCAAAGGAATCTCTCGATTTATGTTTCTTCAGGTTCCCTAAAGATCCTGAGAGGTAAGCAAAAACAGTTATTTGTTAAATTAAATTGCCAATTTGTGATTATCACGCTTGCATCCATACTAGACCACATCGGGAAACCGGTCTGATACTTTATAAGATATACAATGTCATCGATCTTGAAACTACAACTTCTTTATATTACCATAAAGTCTATGATTTGGTGAGTTCACCAGTATGCCTTTCTGGTAACAATCTCGTTCTAGTAATTTTAAAAATAAGAAGAAATACAGCCATATATTCGTATCTTTCCAATGCTGGAAATGGCTGTTTGCTAGTTGCATCCTGCTGGCCGCTTGGGGTGCTAGTGTCGCACGATCTGTCAAAAGGATGCATTTTCCTTTCATTAGAGCTTCGCTACTGTTATACTATACTGTGATTATACCTTTAGTTTTCCATGTCGATGAACTCATTCTAACTTCTGTAAAAACAAGTAAGCAAGTCTACCTCTCATCAGCTTATTCGAGACGGTATGTATGTCAGTATTTCTCCATGTGACGGAAATTTAGCTGTTAAAGGGACTTAGCTGTATCTGTTAGGTATCTTAACCTCAAGGAGTTATATTGCATGTTCTTTTAATGTTGATAAAATGTAAGTTACATTTTAACAATGTTTTGGCTATAAAACAGTTTTATATCCAGGGCGGAGAAGATACTTTACATTAATCACGTCATTTTATTACCCTACAAGCCATTAAAAGTTATTTTTCCTGAAATAACGCAGATAACAGGGCGACATATAATTTTATCTGTCAGTAAAGTTCACTTCAATATGTTCCTCAGTGCCATCTTTGTGCGACATAAAGCACTACTTGATAATTTAATATTTATTATTCAATCAAGCGCGGGCCCACTTCTAACAATCGATACTTTCTTGTTTTATGGCGGCCGTGGACGGATGTGATAATCATTTCGGAGGCAGTATCTCCTCTTCATTCCATATGCATAGGCAATAAAACAGTAATGTTTGGAAGGGAATCTGACTTCTAAGTGTATTTTATCACTTCATGAAACGTTTAAGAGAATATGAAAGTTCCTGAAATGGAATAGGAAGGGCATTTTCTTACTATAACTTTTCTTATTGCATGAACTATATAGTAATAATGATGATAATAATAATAATAATAATAATGATAATAATAATAATAATGTTTTATTTTATCTGGCAGAGTTAAGGCCGTGAGGCCTTATTTTCCACTCAACCAGGAAAATGAAAAAAAATTAAAAAATAAATGCAAACAAGTTACAAAATAATTGATTATACAATAAGTGATCTTATAATTAATATTACACAAAATAAGTGATAAGATAGTCCACCGCTGTGGCCCAGGGGGCCCGGGTTCGGTTCCTGGACGGGACAAGTTACCTGGGTGAGGATTTTTCCGGGGTTTTTCCTCCCCTGTGAGACAAATGTCAGGTATGGTAACATGAGAATGAGAAATAAAATATTCCATAAAAGAAGACAAAATAGGATGGAACATTTTTAGTCTTATGCCCGCAATATATTATGCCCTAGGTTTTGGGGAGGAAAGTACGAAAGTTATATTGAATTTTTTATTTTATTTATTTCAGCTCCGAAACGGTTGTATGGTAACATGAGAGTGAGAAATAATATTTTCCATAAAGACAATACAATCTTATGTAATCGGAATTTATGTTTCTTCTTATTTCAACCCCTCCCAGGCACGGTGTGTAGAAGCAAAGGAATGCAAAATTCTACACCATCTATGAGCCATAAAAAGCTATATCAAGCGTTTTCTGAGGAAATAGTTTGAGTGTTGATAAGTCGTTTTTCCACTTCAAATTCTAAATACCTATAATTACCTAGAGTTTGAAAATCGAAAATCCTTGATAAGTTACTTTTGAATGTCAAAATACAAAACCCAAGCGACGCTGGGCCTTTTAAGCTAGTAAACTATAAAACAATAAGGAGATAAACACAGGTGATTGCTTGAAATTCCACACGTCCTTACACCGGATTGTTCAATGAAACGACAGCTAAATGCTCTATAATATTAAGAGAAGAAACCATGCCGCGACTTAGGTCCTTGTCGCGTTGAATAAAAACAGGCAAGGGTTCAACTAGCAGGAGAAAAGCAGTAGAAGTCTAGAAGGATAGCTGCTGGATTAGCATTTCAGATATATTCCACTCTGCTATCAGGCCTCAAGTCTCTACAAAAGACTTGGGATCGATTCTCAGAGAGCTAATATTCGTTGTGACACAATTTACTGCCAGCACACTCGTTAAGTGCTGAGGGCTTGCCTTCGAATACGCTGCAGGATCTTTTCTCATCAGTCTGCTAAGCAATGGCTGCAATTTCCAAAGCATTTTCTAGTTCACTATAAATGACTTCCAACTCTGATCTGAAAATAGTGTTACACTAAAATGTATTCTAGTGTTTCGTGTATGTCTGTCTGTTCCTGTGTCAAGCAAAATTACTCAACCAATGGAACTGAAAATTTCCATTTACGGTATTTATTTATTTATTATTTTTTTTAAGTGAACCTTTTTTTAGCCGCGGTAGGGGTAAATCGAGAGCTTGTGTAACGCTCAAAATCGTCACGAAATTAGTGAGGTGTGACGGAACGGACTGCACAGAAAACAATCAACTCAGTGATTAGGCTTAACCAAAATTTAAAAATTAAAAAATCGAAAATCTTAAATTTAAAATTCTAAAATTAAAAAATCGAAAATCCAAAATTAAAGAATCCAAAAAATTTAAAAATTCAAAGATCAAAATTTAAAAAATCAAAAAATAAAGAATCCAAAATTCCAACAATAAAAAAATTCAAAGATTCAAAATTAAAAACTCCAAAAATCCAAATTAAAAATGTCTAATATCCAAAATTTAACATAAAAAAATTAAAACTAAAAAATTAAAAATCCAAAATTTAAAAATAAAAAAAATCAACATTTAAAAATAAAAATCCAAAATTAAAAATCCAAACATTTAATGATCTAAATTTTAAAAATCCAAAATTAAAAAATAAAAATTCCAAAATTTAATAAATTAAAGATCAAAAATTAAAAAACCCAAAATCCAAAATGTAAAAATTCCAAATACCCAATATTAAAAAGTCCAACAATCCAAAATTGAAAAAAATCCAATAATCCAAAATTGAAAAAAAATAAAAAAATAAAAACAAGTTTCACTCCTGTCGCGTGGCGTTCCACGCACACTTTTTTTTTAATCTGGCAAGAACATAGGTGTTTCGAAATATATCCGTTTTAACCCCTTAAGGCTTCTCATTCTTTGACGAGAGGTGGCACAGAAATTTCCATTTTTTTTTTCAAAGTTCACTTCGAATAAACGTAATTGACAATAATATATACAGAATACAACAGACTATAGCTATAATATAGCTATATTATAGCTCAAAAACTACGCCTAATGATAAAATAGGAACGTTTTTTATGATGTGATAACTTATACACAAATTCAAGGCCATTTCATATAGTCTGTTATATGATAATTTTATATATTTTAATTTTCAAGGTGAAATGTTAATTTTTATTTTTATTGATGACTGAATCCATTTTATATGGCTAATAAACAGTGGCATATCTATTCCTATATTAATGATAGATTTATCGATGTGTATAATTTAACAAGTATATCTGGCTTTTGTAAATATTGTAGTTAACTCCGGCTTAGCTCAGTTGGTAGAGCATTGGCGCGAATAGCCAAAGGTCCTGGGTTCAAGTCCGAGTGTCGGAGGAATTTGTCTCCTATAATATTCTCATGCAATGTTTAACAGAGACAATAATCTGTGGTTCATGAATGCTTATATGTCTATCTTTCATGTTAACTGTACAATAACAGTGGAAGCCCGGTCACAAAAATTACTAATTAGTGTGCCTCACAGTACTGCATATGACACAACTTGTATATCTGTGAGATAGACCATTAGGGCAATCAGTCATAGGAGAGAGGTTCCATCTGGCACGGTGAATTGAACTCCGGCTTAGCTCAGTTGGTAGAGCATTGGCGCGAATAGCCAAAGGTCCTGGGTTCAAGTCGCAGTGTCGGAAGAATTTTTCTCCTATAATATTTTCGTGTAATGTCCAACAGAGACATTAATCTGTGGATTATGAATGCTTATGTACCTATTTCAATTTTTTAATAAATTATCGGGGACGAAGCCGCGGGGACGAAGCCGCGGGGACTAGCTAGTAAATTATAAAAAGTGATGTTGATATTTATTGACTTGTTCTCTTAAGTTGGAGAATCCAAGAATGGAACACTGGGGAAGCTGCTCAAGTCGGTGAAGACAATTAGAATAGCTAGAATAAGTTACACTCGTAACATCCACATGGTCTCTAGAGCCTCTCTGATATTTATTCTTCTCTCTTTGCTGGTGACTTTTAAATGGCCGTTCTACCCTTTATACCCTCGGTTTGTCTTTCTTTTTGGTTCTTTGACCAGATTTGTTATGCTCTTTGCCATCCTGGCTTCTCTTGTCGGAGAATTTATTCTTCTCTCTGCCCTTTGATGTCCTGGATTACATTCCCTCAGTGCATTCTGCTTTTATTTCTTCTAGTATCTATCATCCCTTCTTATCCTTTTTTCCTAATATCCCCATTGCGTACGGATCACTTCCACTTTTATGGGCCTACTCTTTTACCGTTAGTATTAGCTTAGTCTGATTTTTTATTCGTGGTTTTAAGGGAATGCAAAACCGACAATTCTAAGTTTTATAATGTTGAGTTTAATTGTATTTTAGATATTAAGAATTATTCTCAAATCTTTTAGCAATCTCCTACAAACGAATTTAATATTAAATAAATACTGTAAATAACCATGCAAGGTGGCCGAGATGGGACCGTCTCGGAATTGCAATTCTGGAGGTCCTGGGTTCAAATCGAGTGGACAACCAATTTTACTTTCGTTTTCCATTTTCTCAGTCGTAAAACCAAATGTTGAATTGGATATTTACTTACTATGACTTATCCCAGGTCCACCGCTGTAGCGTAGGGGCCCGGGTTCGAGTCCTGGTCTGGACAAGTTACTTAGGTGGGGTTTTTCTCACTCGTGAGACAAATGTTGGGTAACTTTAGGCCTTTGTGGTCCCCAGATATCATCTGGCCGTCATTATCATCTTCATCCCAACCTCGCCTTGTTTGGAGTGAGTGTGTGTGTGAATGGTGTGTCTCGTCCTATGTGTTCGTGTTGTCTCGGAGGTAGCTCCGGCATTGGGCTGATCTCTCATCCGGGGAGGCCCTCCATGTCCTTGTATGGTCAAAAAGGTATTTATATGATCCATAGATAAGCCCTCTCCCGACAAGTCGCGGCCCTGTAAGGCCCGGGCGGCTTCGGTCGCTTAAATCCTAAAAAGGATAGGTGAAACTAAGGTAAAGAAAGAAAGAAAGAAAGAAAGAAAGAAAAAGACTTATCCCAGCTATTTCATCCTGCATCATTTTCATTAAAATTAATATCAGTAGAATTAACAGACGCTATAAATGCATCAACAACAGAAAACAGTTGGACATCAATAGTTGCATGGCCTACTGGTATATACACAGAATCTGAACTTCTGATATGGCCTCGATGCCCAAAAGAGTATAAATAAAGCTAAATTAAAATTAATAATTTATCATTATGAGCACATTGGATTACCTGGGTAAACTTTACCGTAGGCATTGCCACGAATGACATAGAAATCGCAAATAAATTCAGAGAGAATTTATCTAGAGGTTTTCCAAGTCATGAATAGCATTTGTAATTACTATTTAACGAAAAATATGTAACAAATACTGTAGTTAGTAAGATTATTTAAGTTGAATTATTAGGCTAAGTGCCAGAAGTGGCCGTATTCAATTGTTTCAGCTTACTCTAAATGAAAAACATAATCTGAGAGTGTTTGTAAACAGGGGGCTTAGGAAAAAAATTGGGCCTAAGAGAGATGAAAATGGGGACTGGAGAAAACTGCATAACGACGAGCTTCATAACCTGTACTCGTCACCGGATATAGTAAGGGTAATTAAATCACGGAGGATGAAATGGGCTGGACATGTTGCACGCATGGGGGAGGAAAGACATATCTATAAATATTAGCTTGGATACCCGAAGAGAAACACCGCTTGGGAGACCTAGACTTAGATGTGAGGACAATATTAGAATAGATTTAAGGGAAGTAGGATTTGCGAAGGATGGTTGGATGGAGTTAGTACAGAATAGGATTGAATGGCGGGCTCAGGTAAACGCGGTAATGAACCTTCGGGTTCCATAAAATAGATTAGGCCTATATTCCTTTAGTTTGCTTAGGAATTGTCTATTGCCATTGAGCAAGTGAGTTAGTAAGGAAGTAAGTAAGTAAGTAATAGTACCAGTCCACCGCCATGGGTGTATAGGTAGCGTACTTGCCTTCTACCCTGGCGGTCCGGGTTCGATAACCGGCCGGGTAATGGTTTTTCAGTAATAAAAAATCCCCGGATTCAGGACTGGACATCATCCAGGAAAAATCTATATTAATAAAAGGAAGTGTCTGTCCTCCGTCTGTCTGTCTTCCGTCTGTCTGTCCGCGATGCCCAGCGAAATCTACTCAACGCAGAGATCTGAAATTTTATACATAGGCGGACTGAAGGGTCGGAATGTGCACCTCGAAGCCGGAATTTTAATTTTCGCTTTAGTTCGTGAGTTATGAGTGAAAAATGAGCAAAAAACGTGTATTTATTCCGTTTTCGAAGCATGAGTTTTCAGTAATACAAATCAATTACACTAGGCTTTGGCTATTTTTGTCATTCCTTCGACATAAAAGCATCGCGATCTCTTGAATGTTGTAGCTCACGCTGGTCAATTCATTTGTTTTTAATGTCAAGGCACGCAAACATAATACGAAATTTTCAGCTACACCAAAGAGGATTATTATTATTATTATTATTATTATTATTATTATTATTATTATTATTATTATTATTATTATTATTATAGGGATAATCAATATTAGCCTAAATATGGTCAAACGTTGTTCCATTTGGACGAAACTCACTATACAGGGGTTTTCTGGGCCAAGGAACTCGAATCTGAGGTCGCTTTTACCACGTGACGCTATCTAATCGTGGTATGTAGTCCACGTGGTTTAGGTGTTAATAAATATAATGTTTTAACTATTATGCTCTTAATTTTTTATTTTTGAAATAATTATCGCGGGCGAAGCCGCGGGCACATGCTATCTTAAAATAATAAAAGGACGTGTTTTTCTGTCTGTCCACGATGCCCAGCGAAATCTCCTGAACGCAGAGATCTGAAATTTTAAACATAGGTGGGCTGAAAGGTGGGCGAATGCGCATCGAAGCCGGATTTTTAATTTTAGCTTTCGTTCGCGAGTTGTGAGTGAAAAACTGGCAGAAAACGTGATTTTAGTGCTGTCGAAGCATCAGATTTCAGTAATACATTTCAATGTCAAATCAATTGCAGTTGGATTTGGCTATTTTTGTCATACCGTGGTAATAAAAACATCGGGATCGCTAGAATGTTGTAAGCCCACGCTGGTCGATTCATTTGTTTAGAATGTCAAGGCCCGTAGACATATGAAATTTTCAACCTATACGGAAGAGGGATAATCAACATAGACCTAAATATGGTTAAACATTGTTCGATTTGGACGAAACTCACTATACAGGGATTTTCTGGGCCAAGGAACTCGAATCTGAGATCGCTTTTACCAGGCGACGATATCTAACCGTGACATGTAGTCCACGTGATTTAGGTGTTAATAAATATAATGATTTAACTATTATGCTCTAACTTTATGCTCTTTTTTTATCGCGGGCGAAGCCGCGGGCACATGCTAGTAGGCTATATTAAAAAGTTTTAAATTAAAGTGGTGACTCCTAGAGTAGGGTATAGGGTATTCACAATAGGCTGGATATATTAAGGTCACAGTGTTGAGAAGCCGAAGGGCTTACACTACCCCTCATTAATCTAATCTAAGTAGCCTAATAGTACCTATGATTTGGGCAGAGGAAATAAAAATAAATAATGAATTCAAAGTGTAATATGTAATATAAGAAATATTTTAATGTTAAACGACGTGTATTTTTTTCAGGAATGTGTACATTTAATTTTGCTGTTTAGTGTTGTATAACTTCACTTAACAAAACCAATTTACACAATTTTACAGTATTTTAGCAGATAATTTTTTTGCGCATGTATATCTGTTGTGAATACCTATCGATATTCTACATTTGAAGGTAGCTTATAGTTCCCTTGTTTGCTGAAAGTATTATAAAGTCTCTGAGGTATGTAAGAAACCTCATCACGAGTGATGGATGTGACGTAATACAATAGGGAATGCAGCGCCCTCATTTGGCGGTAATCCTCTTTGCTTCATGAACAATATCGAGTGCCCCCTCACCTGCTTAAGCCGCGGATAATGGGGTGACAGCGGGCGGAAAAGCCACTCTTACAACCTCACCATTAGTACTCACCTACAGGGTGTTTCACAAGTATGTATGCTTACTTGAGAAATATAGAGATAGGACTAAGAGGCGCGTCCATCAAGTAAGTTTTCCTGAGGCAACAGATATAGCAAGTGTTCAGCTATTTTTCAATATATCGCCATCAGAACTGAAATGTTTGTCATACTGTGGCACCTACTTTTGAATTCCTGTGTCGTAGAAGTCTGCCGCCAGGAATTTGAACCATTGTGTGACAAACATCTCCACTCTTTGTCATTCTTTGCCATTTATTGAGGTGTAGGCAAAGATAGAAATCACTGGGAGCGAAGTCCGGCCTGTAGGGTGGATGTTTAAACACCTTCTAGCAAGTCTCCTGCAGAAGTTCGGCTGGGAGGTTTTTAAACATTCACTCTAAAGCCCGGAACTCGCCAATCTCTTATTGGTTTTAGTTCAGATCGGATCACGTGCTATTTCGCTATGAATAACGCTCAGGCCTAGGTCAGCGGTGAAAGGGGTGGAATTTCATTTGAGGGATGGAATGGTGTTCAAATAAATGCCTAGACCAACCTTGGATGTCTCATATTGGTTTGCAGACAGCGAATTTTTTTAAATGAGTCACTTTGCTTGGTGATATACAACCACATGACTATAAAATTTGTATTGAATCCAATGGGCTTTTACTATAAATATATATATATATATATATATATATATATATATATATATATATATATATAGTTTTTAAAATAATCTGGTGTATCCAGATTTAATAACAAATGTCAGGCAAAAAAAAATTTCAAACTTTGTTACTGCTTAAAAAAAATAGTTGCTTGCAGTATATTTTTGTATTAGCCTATGAGTGGTTCAATGATTCATAGTTATGTATTATTTTATGAATAAATATTTTTTTAGTACACGCTCTCTAAAACAACTGCTTATCGGACTGGTAACACGCCGAAAAGCTGCACTTTAAAGGACAAGTCCGCTAAAATTGCATAAAAGTGCATTCAAACTGCATTCAAAATGCAATTTTAGCGGCCTTGTCCTTTAAAGTCGTCATGGCAATCTATAAACAAAACCCAGACGGCATTGACCAGTCACACCAACTTTAACATGGATTTACGCATATAATTGGTCATAAAACTACAAATTTAAGCCAACACGTTTCTTTATGATAATCAGAAACTTTACCAGGATTTTTCGCAAAACACGGTAGCCCACTTCATCACATGACATCACATAAGCCAACAACTTTTGGTTCACTTGAAAAACATTCCTTACCATGGACGAACAGCATTTAAATGCCGTAATATATCCCTTCTCATAGCCTATTTCTGCCGTGAAGTTGCTGGTAGCAGCTCCAATTCAATATTTCTGGCTTGGATTGAAATTTCCTTGGAATTATCATTATATTTTCACAAGCTTTTCATAAATACTAGTTCGTATGCAGTATTGTTTACAAACAAGGGACTCATATATTATGCATCTATACTCCAACATTTGTTATTGCTACGTACGGTCATTGTTGTTTTATGATCTAGATGGCCATGACAATATAACTTAAAGAAATGACTGACTGCCTTTCATTATAATTAATTATACGGTATTTTTTGTTTTATTTCATATAATTTATAGAACTTTTACTAAAAAATATTGTATGCACCACGTACGCAAAAACTTTAGCGGACTCATCCAGTATTTCAGCCTCGGCTTTCGCCTCGGCCGCTATACTAGATTCGTCCGCTAAAGCGTTATTTTGCGTACTTGATACATAAATAGCTATTAATTCTGTTTTTTAGTGTATTATCTTACATATGAATAACATCCTTCATTTATTTCCTTCGGCTACTATTATTAATCGGTTAATATTATCAAGATTAGCTGCGTCCTGAATTGATCACGATAAGCGGCGTGCACTTTATAGAGAAGGCTTTTTGGTTTCTCATTGCAGTGATTTCAGTGCAGAATGCAGTCTGTCTGTACAGGCAACCGATCCAGTACACTGAGCACGAGTTGCAGTACGTGAGGAACTCGGACGCTGATTCAGCGGGTCCTGCAATCACATCCCGCCTCTAGAGAAAAAAAATAAATTGCTACAGTTGAGAAACAGCGATCATCAAACTGGGTACTCGAACCGCATCGACAACTGATGTCCTGACCCCGATGTCCGTTTTACCTTCCACTGAAGTAATAGCCTAACAAACTTCATCAAATTGCAAGCGTAGGTTTTTGCTCTATAGAGGGTTCCAAAATTTACTAGGGTGGATCGAAAAGTAAATCACAATAATTATTTTTTTGCACGACGTAACTAATTAGTGGTACTTACGAATATTGTTGCCGTGGATCGTAAGTTGACAATCCTGCACGCAATCTTGTTTTATGGAAACAAATTTCCATGCGGTAAGAGTTTCCGTGCGGTAAGAATTTACTTACGACGTACATCATAATACAAGCCTTTATGGACAAGGCCCCCCAGGACAAATATTCGGTTCCCATAACAACAAACACATGCGAAACACTTTCTGAAATAAACATCTATCTTCAATAATGTATATACATAATATTTTCAGGTAATATCTCAATTAATATAATTAAATTGATAAAAATAATCATCGTGCAAAAAATAGCATGCAATACTCGTTCCGTAAACCCGTAACGGATCCCCCAAGGCGTTCACACATCATTGCCAACGATGAGGAAGGCGCTGAATACCATCAGCTGTGTGTGATGCGTCTCGTATAAGTGTGTCAAAAATTACAGAATGTGAGGAAAGAATAAACAATTACTTAGAATAAAAGAAAATTGGGGGATTTTTTTGAAGGTTGTTAGCTCGTAGGAGTACGAGTATTACGCGTACTGTTTTGTGCTTATGTAATACGAATAAAACAATGATCTCTATTTACGCATCTTTCAATGTCCCTTACCCATAGCGTCTTGTATCCGGATCCCAATTTAGTACAAGCATTGCGAAGAACATTCCAACGACTTTCAATCGTATATCCTGATTTTGGTTTCCTGCAGCTTTATTGACTGCAAAATAATAGTTGACATGACTTCTGAAATGACCCTCGTAGTTTTGTGTACTTGGAGATAGATTTTTTGTTGTAGATATTTTGGGTGAGTCGATATGCAGTCTCCATCTTTTTGCATGTAATTTCGTTGTCTTTTGTTTCTATTCCATTTTCCTGAATTGTTTCACCGAGATATTTAAATTGTGAAACCCATTTCATTTTACAATATTTCGTCTCCATGAATTTCGGTGCTTGTTTGTTGCAGGTCATGTATTCTGTCTTTTCAAAAGACCCACTTTTTTCGCAGTTTCTTTCAGGAGTTCAAATAGTTATTAAGTGCCAGTATTTAGTGTCTTTTAAAAGCGCGATAACTCAAATACGCTTTATCGGATTTTCATGAAACTTGGTACACACATTTATAATGTCCATGGAAAGACGTCTGTTGATATTGGACCAAATCGGTTGGCCGGTACCGGAATAATGCCCAATTTAATGTTTTTTTTATGGTATTATATACCAAAAGGCCCCATAATTCAAATACGCTTTATCGGATTTCCATGAAACTTGGTATAAACATTTATAACGTCCATGGAAAAAAGCCTGTTCATTTTGGACCTAATCGGTTTTACGGTACCCGAGTAACTACTAATTAAAGGTCACATTTTTAAAAAAATCATGTCTATACTACAATGCCGCATTTTTAATCATTTGAGGGCTTTGTCTGCAGTACAGTCAGATGTTCGTTGATGTATTTGAAATTGAGTAGGCCTACTAGGCCTACATGAATATTGTTATACGCAGAAAGTACATTACTGTGAAATAATTAGCGGAGTTATATGCCACTGAATTGCGAAATGTTGACATATTTTAAGAATTTCAAGTTGCAATACATTGAGATTTGATAAATAACACTATTCCTTCACATATGCTTATCAAACTATATCGTGAAACTGACTGAGTTGGCCGAATGGTAAGTCTTGGATTCGTATTCTGGAGGATCCTGGATCAGATCGCGGATGGATTTTTTTTTAATTTTTTTTTTTAATTTTTATGTGAGTGCGCGATTGTCAAGGTATCACACATTTGTAGTTCTGCTGACGCTGGTCGATTTTAATCTGATTAAAAAAACTTATTTTCTGCACATCATAATTGCAATTATAATTGATTCAACAAAAGCATACTGGCACTTTGTTATATCAGTTTACCTGATTTTGTTATTTTTATTTTGATTAATACATGCGAGTGAGTACAAATAACAAATAGTATCTTTGAGTAATCCTGACACCCGTTGAACATTGCGTTCACTTGCATGCCTGCTGATTACCAGCATCAGTGATACATGGTACAGTGAGTTTGACAAATTAGAAATGGAAAAGACAGTAGCCCTCTGTAGCCTCCGCATGGGGAATCCCCTTCACTGGAGAGGTTTTAACGTCTCCATTCAGCCACAATCCGCACATCAATCATGTCAAGCGGTGCCTGGCAGAATACGCAATGGGATTAGGTGCCCAGCTTGTGGCCCGTGAGCTGTTGTCCAACGCAGGATCGGTTCAAGTTATGACATCCCCCAAGGATAACTTATATTTCAGTCAACTTATAGTGTATTGCGATACAAGTGTCGTAAGCGTTGCATACGGATCGAGGAAAGAGTTCCGAGATCCGTTATGCGCTTACGGCACGAGTATTGCATGCTATTTTTTGCACGGTGATTATTTATATCAATTTATTTATATTGATTGAGATATTAGCTGAAAATATTATGTATATACACTATTGAAGATGGATGTTATACTTCAGAAAGTGATTCGCATGTGTTGGTTGTTATGGGGACTGAATATTTGTCCTGTTAAAGTCGCCACAAACTGGGGGGCCTTGGTTCCAGTCTTCCATAAAGGCTTGTATTGTGATGGTTTTACTTACGGCACTTGTGCTTTTTGTAATTTTTACCGCACGGAGATTTCTTTTGTTTTCATAGCAACCAGACTGCGTGCGGGAATGTCAAGTTACGATCCACGGCAACAATATTCGTAAGTACCACTAATTAGTTACGTCGTGCAAAAAATACACAAGCATTCATGAACCACAGATTATTGTCTCTGTTGGACATTATATGAGAATATTGTAGGAGGAAAATTCCTCCGGCTTAGCTCAGTTGGTAGAGCATTGACGCGAATAGCCAAAGGTCCTGGGTTCAAGTCGGAGGAATTTTTCTCCTATAATATTCTCAACTTAAATACGTTGTTCACTAAATTGCTGACGTGAAAAGCATAAATTACAATTTTGTAAACCTTTATATTCATTTTGACCGCCTGCGTGCTCTCTTCGTTAGATTCGCAGGCCCGGGTTCGATCCTCGGTACCTCATCGGATTTTTTTCTGAACTAGGGAGGTCTGGAACGGATAGCACCCGGCCTCGTGATTCAAACTGAGAAGCTACTTGATAGAAAAGTGGGTGTCGGCATGCTGACCACAAGCCCCCAATCCTGCCATCAGCCTAAAGTAGATGACGCAGCAGTCGCATGGTAGGGCAAGTCCCTTCAGGGTTGTAGTGCCACGGAGTTTAGTTTAGTTTCAGAGTTTATGTTCATTTACGTATATTGAACGGTAAAATAAATATCTTTGAGATTTCTGTATAAGCCTTAGTTTTTTTTAATTTATAGTACTAAAATACTTTGTTTTAACTTTTCATTTTTCTGGAAGAAATATTTTTCTAAACAAAAAGTATTAACAGCAACAAAAAATCCTTGAATAAAACCATAAAATATCATCGAAGAGTCGCACATTAAAATTCAGGTTCATGTTATAATATCTGTCTGAAGAGATATATAGCAACCAGATTGCATATTGATTACATTAATCAACTACATTAATTGATATCTCAAAAACTACTGTAAATGAGCAAATAAAATGAAAATTTAAACATCAAAATCTGTCTACGTTTCAGTTAAGTGCGCAAAATTTAAAGTTTCTAGGACAAACTAGTTAAGAAAACCACCGTCAACACTTCTGTCTTTCCTTGACAGCTTATTCAAAGAGATTTTTAAAAATCGAACACTTCTCCTCTGTCAAAGGACATAGCTGCTTATCCGGTGACAGAGATTTTGGGATTATTGCAAGCAAGTTGAGAAAACAGGATGGGATGTTCAGCATGTATGAAATAATTGACGCCCATGTCAAATTATTGTCGCCAAGGGCGATCTGGCAACCGGAAATTTTACGCCCTGAAATATGTAGTTAGGATTTAACCTATAGGGCTAATCATTTAGCTGACCGTAGCTTTGTAGGATGACTTACCGGTTACCTTTTTTGAGTGTGGACTCCAGGATTCCGGTACAATGCCAGTGACAGTCTCTTTATTAAGTGCCAGGATGGTACTTTATAATTAGACCTGGGATTTTAGGCTCTAAAAAATTAGTTTTAGGCACCTAAAATAAGCTTTTAAAACAAGTAAATAGGCTTTTGAAAGAGAAAATAGGCACTTAAAATATGCTTTAAAAATGTGTAAATAGATAGAAAACTAACTTTAAAATATTACAATATACATTTAAACTGTAACATGGTATTTTTTTACTGCAAGAAACGTGGTATACCTATTCTTAACAGAATTAACTGCAAAATTGGGCATCGCGAACTATATTCACTTAAACGGATGTTCTTTCACTGGTGACTTACACAGTAGTCCTTCCCCCTTAATCCTCCCCCTCCCCCGTCAGTCAGCATTCCTTTAGTGACAATTGTTTGGAATAATCAAGTTTCTGTGAAAACCCCACCTCTGCGGTTCTGCTTTTCATGGAGGGATGTCCATTATAAGATTGTAAAAATTACAGAAGTTGAATTTTATTTTAAATGTACAAAATAGGCATTTTAGACACTATAAAACTCTATAAATGTAAATGAAACGTCCACATATTTTAAAATGTTCATGTTATTTCATAAGGAACAAAATTGGCATTTGCCTTAAAATCCCAGGTCCATTTATGAGATTGTATGGGGGACAGGCAAATGTCTGTCTATCTGTACGCGCGATAACTCAAATACGCTTTAACCGATTTTCATGAAACTTGGTATACGCAATTATAACGTTAATAGGAAGAAGCCTACTGATTTTGGACCAAATAGGTTTACCGGTACCGGCGTAAAGCCCAATTTAGTGTCTATTTTATGGTAATGTATTAGAAAGAATTTATCAGATGCAAATCAGTTCTCATGACAACAAATTGTTTTACAGTGTTCATGTACGGCTTTGGAAGTTGCAGTACAGTTAGCTATGACAAATAACACTATTATTTCACATATGCTTATCAAACTCGACCGTTAAACTGAGGGAGGTGGCAGAGATGGTATCATCTTGGACTCGTTTTCTGGAGGTCCCTGGTTTGAAATCTCGTGGCCGGCTAATTTGACATGTTTCTTTTTTTTGTATTTTTATGTGAGTTTGCGATTGTCAAGATATAACAAATCTGTAGAGTTCTGCTGATGCTGGACAATGTTAATCTGATTAATAATAAAACAACACCAGCCCTTTGTTCTTCCGTAAGCCCTGTTTAATGAATCGATCTGGAGCTTAACTCGGAAATCGATTAGAAAAATTACTTATTTTCTGCAGGTCATAACTGCAATTATCACTGATTAAACAAAAGCATTCTGGCACTTTATACATCAGTTTACCTGACCTTATGATAACCTGGATGATTTTTATCCCCTACATTTGTAGACTTCAATAAAACGCGATTCCCCTGATCAATACTGTTATTCATCTTATGTTTGATCAGACAAAGCTCATCATTTATTTCTGCGATAACCGAAGAAACATCTGAAATGAAAGACTATGTCGATATTTATCAAATAGTGAAATCTTGATAAGATCCAAGTGGCTGAGATATGTGATTCAATTTCAGATAAGAACTCACAGGCAGGGTGATGTATCTGGGAAGCAGTGGAGCTTCTTCATACGTCATACAGGGCTGTTTACCCCATTCGTCACGTCTCAGCCAATCCCCACACAGCACACTACATTTGATGCCCTCCGACATTAACTCAAGTTCTCACAATCTTGTGTTTCTTCTTCCGATGTCCGTACCATAAGTGCTATAGGTAGAAGAAGTTTTGTTCGTGCCATTTTAAGAAGACCTCGTCCCAAACCAGCGTCTATCTAGAAAGGAATATAATAGCATTGTTCCCTAATCCGAAAATCTCACCAAACTCGAAACCGACAAAGAACAGGTGCTTTTGTAGTCGCGTGGATTTCTCCAGTGTTGCCGCTGTCATTCACTACTAATTAAGTAAAGTAAGTGGTGTGGTACGTATTTGGCAACATTGTACTGGACTGCAGACAAATGTGAATACGCCTAATTATCTTTCTATTCACTGTTTGACAGGTCGAAGAGGATTAGGGTGGCAGCAGGTAGGGGAATTTCTTGGAAAAAAAGTATTTGAAAATGGAACATACAATATTCTGTTCGACCCCAAAATTCGAAATTGAGTTTTTAACATAAATGCACGTTTTGAGATTCCCTGAATCCAAGATATTTTCTGAAACATGTCTATGTGTGTGTCTGTGTGTCTGTGAACACAAAAACGAAAAATCGTATGAAAACTAAATTTTTCATTTAGGTTAGGTCTTTCTGGGGATTTGATACAAAGATTGGTGATGTAATGTTGCATTATATTACTGTTGTTATTAGATTGACTTGGCACCAGAGTCTGCCACCTGCTTCGATTTGAGAGTACAAACTTTTGTTTACCCTCAATAAACAATAATATAATCCGGCAGCCCGCAAAAGGAAATGCCGAAGTTTGACTCGCCTTTGCGCCAGTGCCTTTTTTTTTCCATAGGGGTAAAAC
Source organism: Ectobius pallidus (assembly GCA_964059195.1). NCBI lineage: Eukaryota > Metazoa > Arthropoda > Insecta > Blattodea > Ectobiidae > Ectobius > Ectobius pallidus. Next base: position 103,476 of record CAXKWD010000187.1, read on the forward strand.
TTGAATAAATTACTAGATTACTATAATGCAACATTTTTGTATGATCTACTTGAAAAACAATTTTCTTAC